>JAOTRH010452928.1:0-30110 GCA_034768845.1 Heliamphora exappendiculata | reverse complement strand
GCTACTGAGTTTTGCTTCTTGCTAAACCAAGAGATTAGAGAGTGTCCTAGGAATTGACAAGTACCACTTGTGCTTTTCCTATCTACTTTACATCTGGTAAAATCAACATCCAAATAGCCAAATAACTTAAAGGCTATTCCTCTAGGATAAAATAATCCTAGGTTTTGTGTTCCTAAAAGGTATCTAAGGATGCGCTTAACAGCAGTCACATGTGATTCCTTAGGATTAGATTAAAATCTAGCACACATACAAACACTGAACATGATACCCGGAACATGTAACGTAAAATAAATATATCTGAAGGGGGAATCTCTCTCATCGCTCATCTCCTCCGATGGACCCGATTAGAAGAAGGACTGGCCTCGTTAGAGTTGACATCCTCAAACAGCTCCTTCAAGTCATCACTATCATCTCCACCATTTGAAGAGGAAGAAGATATGACTCTTGAGCTGCTCCAAGCAGAAGAAATGGAATTGCGAGCTCAGGAGACCAGAGACAGAGGCTTGACTGGAGCATGTGGCTGCGTTATGATAGTAGGTGGTACTGGAGGCTATCCAAAAGGAAGTAAGAATCAAAATAGAACATAGAGAACTGCAAAAAGGTTAAAAAGGGCTATAAAATACTCACTATTGCCACTGGTGTAAAAGTAATGCCCGCTGCTCGAATGGTGGCATCCATTTGATGAACTAGCGCCCTCAGACCTACAACCATCAGCATCATACGATCCAACCATGCCTGATCAATCTGCAAAGAACAAAACAGAGCAGTTTAACAAAACTAAACAAGTAAACAAGTAAAGAAGTAACTGAAAGAAGAGTGGAAGAATAAAAGATAAGCCTTGCCGATCTCAACCCTAAACTTGGATGACCGCAGAAGAGGAAAAGGGAAGCTGTATGCCACAGTCTGGATATCCCATGGGATATTAGGACCCATCCCCCCTCGAGCACTAGCACCAGCAGCTCTGGCAGGTCTCTCAATAGGCCTCTCTACAGCAGCAGCGCCAACAGCGTCAACTCTAGTTCCAGCACCAACATCAGCAGCCTATGGTGCTCGTCTCCTCCTCCTACCACCAGGCACAGCTGGACTCGGGCCAAGTGATCCTAATAAATGTGCCCGAGCCCAGGCCGTGTAATCTCTCTCTGCTATCAGAAGCTCCATGGCATAAGTCCCCACCATCTCCATGAGCATGTCGACGTGGCTCAAGAGGTCGGTCTGGCGCATGCAAGCTGGAGGGACCACTGGAATCCTGAAGTGGTCAAGGCCAAGTGATTGGCGGACTATCCTCTCTCCAAGGTAGTACTCTCTACCAAAAGGACCCTCTAACAAAATTCACATTGAAGTAGCCTCTCGGCTACATAGCAGGTATGCGCCAACTCGATCCTCTATACTCCTCCAAACATCCCAATGCACCTGCAACAATTTAGTGAATAATACAGGGAATAAAAGAATAGTAAGTAGTGAATAGTACAGAGCAGGGATCAGCGAACAGTACAATGCAGTGATCAACAGGATCCAATGAAAGGTGCGGTGATTAGTATAGTGCAGTGAATTGTAATCAGTACAGTGGGTCATGAATAGTAAACAGTTTAGTGTAGTGCAGAGTGCAGTAATCAGCACAGTGAACAGTGAATAATATGATACAAAGAGCAATGTACAGTATAATAAGTAGTAAATAGTGATACCTGTTCTGGGCTCAGCCGGTCTAGAGAAGCCCAGAATCAATCAATATCCTTCCCCCCAGCCTTCTTCCCCTTTAGGCCTCAAGACCACTGAGCTACGCGGTGAATGACTAGAGGGTCTGTAGAGAAGTTCACCGGGACATGAAGTTTAAGAAACTCGTAGGTTCAAAGCTGTAAAGAAAAGATGTTAGCAAGTAGATAATGGATAACAGATAATGAAATGAATGAATGATATGTAGAAACTAAAGCATACCTCCCAGACTCTCTAGTATCTCCCTATGCTGAGCTCTTAGGAGAATCGGGTCAATGCCCTCATAAAGTCGTAGAGTGTGACAAGAGCAGCTCCTCCCCAATCGAATGTGGCTACTCGAACAAGGCAGGCGAGGGCACCCAAATATTGCAAATGAACGGTACTCTCCTTGTTAAAGAATAAGGAGGTACCAAACATGTACAACAGAAAACCGCGAGCGGCCCACTTATAGTGACGGGGCTCGGTACAGTGGAATAGCTCCAATCTGGTACATCAGTGCATCAGTGGAGCAAGCAACGGTAGGATCGAACGGGATGGGAGCACCACCAACTCTGATGCTGGTGATCAACCAAAAGTCCAAAAGCATTAGAATAGCCTCGAACGTGGTAAATTGAAAGGTGTTGCCGGTATCCCACCACCTGTCACAAGGACTGTGAACCAAACCCAGTCATTGTTTATCCTACCCAGAAGGGGTACGAATCGAGAAAAGACAGAGGCATCGACAAGAGCCCGGCTAGGAGGGCATCATACCACTCTAACACCTTGGCCGAGGCAGAGTCGCCAAAGCCCCATACGTAATGGCCAGCCTGAAAAGAAGAAGATGAGCAAAATATATAAGAGCAGTCAATGGAATGTAGAATGTAATGGAAAGTAATAAAAACCCTAGGTTCGTGTGTGTGTGACGACCCTACGGTTCTTTCAAGTCCTAGAAGATTAGGCACTCTAAGCCCTGGTGCGCCAGACAAATCTTTCAAGCCCTAGAAGACTAAGCACCCTAAGCTCAAGTGGGACAGGCAAATCTTTTAAAGAGCTAGAAGACTAGGCATCCTAAGCCCTGGTGCGCCAGGAAAATTTTGCACGTCCTAGTAGAAGTTTAGGAACCCCAAGCCCTAGAAAACTAGGCACCCTAAGCCCCGATGCACCAGGTAAATATTTTAAGCCGTAAAAGACTAGGCATCCTAAATTCTAGTGCGCCAGACACATCCTGCACGTCGTAGTAGAAGACTAGGAACCCTAACCACTTGGAAATTAGGCACCCTAAGCCCTGGTACGCCATGTAAATTCTTCAAGCCCTAGAAGATTAAGCACCCTAAGCCCTGGTGCGCTAGGAAAATCTCTTAACCCTAGGTTCATGTGTGAGTAGCAATCCTTTAGTTTTTGCACGCCCTAGTAGAAGACTAGGTACCTTAATCCCTGGAGAGCCAGGCAAATCATTTTAACCCCAGGTTCGTGTATGAGTAACGATCCTTTAGTTTTTGCACACCCTACTAGAAGACTAGAAATTCTAAGTCCTAGTGCACAATGCAAATCTCTATCCTAAATTTTCCCCTTCAATTTTACAATAATGCTGTAACAACCCTGTACAGACCCTAGTTGTAACAACTCGGTTGATAACGACCCGTGTAAAGACCTAGCCCAAACTCTAAGTGTTAGTGACAGAACTCAGGCAACAAAATCTTAACACCTGGAGAGTCTCCCAGCATTCTAAATGAAGTAAATATCATGAAATAATGAGTTAAAAATAAAAACTTCTCATAAGTAGGGTAAAATAACTGTTTCGCCGCTATTACAGCAAAAAGTCCTAAAAACTCAAATTTTGACACATGGATACCCTAAATCAAGGATTTAAGTACAATTAAGTAGAAAATGACAAATTAACATAAAAATGATGAAAATACCCCTTAGTGGCCGACCACCTTGGAAAAAGTGCCAAAAAGTGACTTTTTACTTTCTTTTTAGCTTAAAATTATGAGAAATGTATTAAATTAAGCTTTATGATGATCCAATACTTATTGAACAAGTAATATACATAATAATATAGTATTATAGGTTAACAAAAGTAAACAAATCATTATTAAAGTTCATACACAATAAAATAATTCAGAAAGTCACATATTACCAAAATAGCTTAATTTGACTTAAAAGACTACATCTATTTAATCAATTGTTATGAAAACTATGATAATATATGAAAATACTATATTTATCATAAAAATACTTAAATAATAGGTCTCAGTAGGAAAAGATACCAAAAAGATATATCAAATTAACTTTTAATGCTTTTTCTTTCACAAAAGGGCACGCAAACCAATGCAAAACCCCTTGATTGATGTGGGGTCAGGTTTTTGTCCCCCAAATAACCTCCTAGCTGTATTTATCTTCCCCATATCTAATATTTACCTCTCAAAAGTTGCACCCATTCAATTCAACTCAAATCTCATTAATTAAAAAGAAGAAAAAGTCTTTCCATGGTACTTCTTGTTCCCTCCATGTCCTCTAGCCTTTGCTTATATAAACCAAGTCAAACACCCGCTTCTTCCCTTCATAATTTCGTGTAAGAGAGGTGAGGGACCATACCTTCATAGTTCTTAAAGTGTTCTATAAGTATGAGGGAGAAAAAGAAGGAGAAAGAAGGAAAAAGGAAGCTATGAAATCAAGAGGTGTTTTCCTAAAGTTAAGTCCTTCCATATCACTATCCCTTGACCCCTCAAACAAGTAAAATCTCTAAAACTTGTGTCTAAAATACCTCAAAATTTTCCCCAACACATCCCTTTAAACACTCTAAATATCAAGAACCAAAATCAAACCGAAAAGGCGTCGTAGTAACAAAATAGGGGCTATTATGTTTATGGGCAATATGAGATGTTGTATGTTGTTATCTTTCAGTTTGTTGACTTCTAAGTGTTCTAGAGTCTTGATATTAAAGTGTAAAATACAAACATGTAAAGAAATGGAACAAAAACTTGACATGACATAAGTAGAAGACTTGAACTCTAAGAGACTTGATTTTTGAGAATACAGATGTTTCTGCCTTGAACTTTGGAATGCCATAACTCAATGTAGAAAATTGATCTAAGCACGTTCTTTATGTCCAGATTTATCTATTTGTGTTATCTTTCATCCGAAGTTTGTTTCAACTCATTTCATAATTAGAACTCGACATATTGCAATTTTACCAAAGTGTGTTATTTTCTGACCAGTTAACATTACTAACTTGGAAACCTAGTTTAGAATGAGATCCAAACTTTTGTCAAAACATAAATATTATAGATAACATATATATCTATCCACCCACAAAACATGGGCACAAAATATTGAGGTTTGATAGGTCAAAATCCCTTTGAGAGTCTCCATTGAGTTTTAGCTCTCAAGGGACATTTCTGTCACATATTTTCTATATAGCCTAAAACCCCTATTTTTAATGACCTATTCGAAAAGCGGTCTACATGAAAATTGTAGCTAAACTATTGAAGTATGTGCTTCCCAAAAATCAGACCTTAAGGCCTCGGGATAATACCTCAAAACCATTTCAAACCCTTTGTCCAAAATTGGCTCTGCCGAGTCTTGGCAGCTAACAGAGCCTATTTTCTAAAATGGCCAAAAGGTTAAACTTGTTCCAAATAACTACCCATAGCTATAAATATTAAACTTGTAGAGGACTTGTTTATCTAGAACATACTAAAAAATGGACTCATTTGGACTTGATATGATACCCAAAAACCGAAACCAACAGCAACATGTGCTTGATAAAATCTTGAGAAAAGTGCTGAACCATTTTTGCTTAGGAAGTTTTGTTCAGCCTTTTGCCTTAGGTTTTGGCATTAGTGTTAAACATGAGAGTTGTAAAAAATACTTTTATCTAAATGGTGTATAAAAATCATAGCTTGATTCCATGTCTAGATACCCCAAAACCTTGTCAGCTCTTTTAATTTAGTACTTGACTTTTGGCCTTAAAATTTGTTAAAGTGTATGTTTGAGTACCTATCACTATGAGACCCGAGTTTTTATATGATTTTTTATTTCAATTAGTTGATTAGTGTTTCTAAGTGAATGTATGATGATTTAGAACTCATGCGATCATGTTGAATCATATCTTGAAAATTGTAGCATGTGCTTTATATACTTGTACCTTATACTTTGTGCGTTGTACCATGAATCTTGCCATGATAATGCCATGCTATAAATTGTTGCACTTAGGATTGATGGTACACATTATGAACATTGGAACTTGCATCTTGGCATATTGGAGTCCATCTGTGTACATCGTTGTTGGGATGGGCGATATTGAATTGTTCTTCTTAGTTTTAAATCTAGGGAGTCCTTGTAGCCTTTTTTGTAAATATTTTGGGATATATTCCCCTTGCACACCCTGGGTACGTCCCCGGTGTTACAAATTTGGTTGGTGTTTGAAATGGTTTATCATGAATATTATTGGGCACCATGGGTTCGTCGCTAGCATTCTGATTTTGATGATTTAGACTTTGGGTTGACGCCAAATGAACATCCTCGTTCTTAAGGTGGGATTATTACTTTGATTATTTTGGGTGGCCTCGATAAGAATTGATGATTATTTTGGGTGGCCAGGATAAGGATGGATGATTATTTTGGTTGGCCCGGATAAGGATGGGTGATTGGTTGGCCCGCTCCTACGTCGTTGCCATTAAGTAAAACAGTTGTAGTATAAAGCCCGGTAAAGCATTTATTATTCACAACAAGGTGAGGATAAGTTTGGTGATCAAGCCCCATCAAGTCTACTTTGGTGATTCTAGACGTGAAATTCGTGTTATAATCTGGGTGCATGTTGGGTTCGGCATCTACATTTCAAACATGGCATCTCATATACACATGTTTATTGACTTATCTGTTATCCTGTCATAAAATTGTCTGTCTCCTTGACTATAAACTGTACTGATGTTATATGATATGTGTTGCGGTAAATTTTGTGCTATGAGATTAGTTAGAAGGTTATAGTATTTTGCTTCTGAATCTTGGCTCATGGCATTCGTGCCACAGGTGAGGAGGAGTTCTTAGAGGAAGTCATCCCAGAGGAAGAAGAAGAGTTTGAAGAAGAGGGTGAGTTCTAAGAGCATGTGGATCCCGCTGATGTATTTTGAGGAGTCGAGACATTTGCTTTTGTTCTTATATTCAGTTCTCTCGTGCTTAGTGTAATTTTTGAAATTTCTTGGTAAAACTGTAATAGTTATGTACTTTTAAACGGTTCAAAACTCATTTATGATGTAATAACTAACATATGTAAATATAAATGAATGGATAGAATATTTCTTTATTTATATTTATGTATGTCCTGACGTGCTCGGAGGATGGGGCGTCATAACTTTCGTTAAGGAAAGCTGTCTTGATATCTATTTTTCAAATTTCATAATCGAAATGAGCAGTAATGGATAAGAGAATTCAGATAGATTTAAGCATGGTTACCAACTGTAGACACCCCAATTTGACCCCGCCTAATCATAGGCGAATTCGATGATGAAAACAAGTGAAATAGTGCCCTAGTACGATCATCGAGAAGTGATCCAAGCTCGGTATTTGAATCCGAAACCTTCAAACCAACAAAATTTTGTCGAACCATCGAAACTTGCTGCCCAAGTAAGGTGACCGCCAACTTTCATTGTGGAACCGCCATAGAACTTTATGGAAACCCTAGCCAAAAGTGGCGACCGCCACCTTTCATCATGAGGACCGCCAACTTGAATTATGGCGACCGTCATAGAACTTTGTGGGACCTTTCAGAAACATAGCGACCGCCAACTTGCATTGTGGCGACCGCCAACTTCAAATGGCCTGACGTGTCCCCAAAACGTGGCAGAATTTCATTAGCTGAGGAACTCTATCAATACCGTACCTTTGGTACGTTTTTCAGGACAGAGAATTGGAGTGTGAGGTTAGTGACTGAAACTCTGTCGGGACGCCGAGCAATTTCGAGCCCCAACGCTAAAACCCTGCCGAAATACCGAATCCTAAACCTCCGATACCTACATTTGGAGCCCTAGCTTGGGATCACCATCCGAGGGTTGAAGCACAATCTCCAATTTGAGGATTCCACGATTCAGGTACCTCGTTTGAATACTTGGTCTTCTTAGCTCCAACTTCTCTCTTTTGGAGTAACCAAGTTAAAATTCAATTTCAATTTTCATATTTCTTCTATTTATCTAGTTAATCTCGTTTACTTCTCGTAATTTAGTTGCTTTCTTTACTTCTTTAATTATTAATTTTCTCACATTCACACATCTACACTAAGCACATTATCTTTAATTAATTCATTAAATGGGTGCTAAAATATTTCAGCAATTACAACTTAATAATATTGTTAATTGTTTTAGTAATACACATATATTTATGTGAATATAGTGATTAATACTATATTTCACATATAAATTGGATAGTTGTAATCAATTCCTTTGTCTTTTCAGTATTTATTCAATTTTTTTTATTAGTATATTTTTTTTTTTTTCTTTTAATGTGGTAATTTTATTTTCATTCCTTAGTTGTTTTAATTTATCTTTCTAGCATTACTTTAATTTTTCAGTTTTTATTTTATTTTCTTCTTCCCTAATTAGTCTAATTTTCCTTTAATAATGTTCTAGTTCATTTTCTTTTATTTTCTTATAACATTAATTTAATATTCCATTTTATTTTCTTTTTCACTTAACACTTCTCTTTTAATTTTATTTTATTTTATTTCTTTCTTAATATTAGTATAATTTTCTTTTCTAGCATTCCATTATTAGTCTAAATTCCTCTTAAATGTTATATTTTGTTCTTTTCCTTTTTTTCGAAGTTAGTTTAATTTTCTTACTATAGTATTTCTTTTATTATTTTGTTAAGCCAATAAATCACAAAAGACTTTTAAGTTAATTTTTACTTTAAAATAGCATTATAATTTTTCTTTATCCTTTTCATGTCACTTTCTTCTTTTATTTTCTCTTATTTTTCTTTTATTTTCTTTTAGAAGGTAAAATGTTAAATAACTAAATCTTTTTTTTATTTAAAATTTTTTCTTTCTTAGCTTAACTTTTCTTCTATAATATTTTTCTTTTATTTTCTTCTATTAACTACAAAAAACACAAAGTCATAAAAATATCTTTTGATGTTCTTTTTATTCTTCTTATTATTTTCTTTTATGTAAATGATTGAATGTTTTTCTTAATAGTATCTTCTACCCTTCTTATTTTGTCAAATCTTTTTCTTTTCTTTTGGAACCTTAATTTCTCTTTAGGTATGAAACCCTTTTCTTTTCTCTTGTTAATAAATTTTCTTTTAATAATTTTCTTTGTGTGCATTTCTCAATTTTACCTAATTTAGTTTATTTTCTATCTAGTTTATTCTCTACCTAGTTTGTGTTGATATCATACATATTTTGGTTAATTTCTTTAAAATCACGCCTTTAGCTTATTTTTGCTTGCAATCCATGTTTAGCTAATTTTAACAACTTTGGCATTTTATTCTTTTCACAAAATCATGTTAATTTAGATTGCTTAAATAATATTGCATGTGGGTATATTTCATGTATCATTTAGATAGAAATTGCATGCCATAGGACTTAAAATTTTTCCTTTGACATTTATGCGTTTTGGAGTGCTATGTACATATTTTATGTATTTTTCATATTTGATTTTAGATGTTCTCTCTTTACCTTTATTTTCGTTATTTGCATGCATTTGAGAAATCTTATTAAAGAACCAATGTTGATTAGTAGAGGCCATCCTCATGGTTGGGCGAACGGAGTGCCTAACAGCTTCCCCGATTCGTACCTTAGCCACTGGACCCTCTTTTTTTAGTTAACGTTTCCAAGATCAGTAAGCCATTTTTATTTTTCTTAGTTTTTTCTCAAAAACTAAGTGGCGGCTCTATTTTCAATAAAAAAGGATTTTCAAAACTTGGTTTTCAAGGTGTTAAAAGATTTTTCAAACATCTTTGAATTCCTATATTTTTGACTATTTTCCAAAACCCCTGAATCCAAGTCATAGAGTATTTTTTGCCGACTCTACTGGGGACTAGTTTCTAAAATCAAATAAGAGGGGTAGACTTAAAAGCATCATTGGTTCTTAACAAAATTTCTCATTTGTATTTTCGCATGCATATGCATTGTTCTTCAAACCCCCCTGCCTGGTCGACCTTATGCCCTGAACGTTAATCCGTTTCAGGGATTGTTGGGAAGATGGGCAACCCTTACTGATTATACGCTATCATAAGTGCAGTAAAAGAGTTCGGGCGTACTGTTTGACCATGTTTTGCATGGGAGGTATATACCTGGCTCTATTCAGAAGGTACTATGTTCGATTGATCAAAACTGACCTTTTGCATATAGTGAACTTAGAACCCCCCAAATTAGGTGTTGCTAACCCTAGTAGGATAATGTGTTTTTCGTCATTGTATGTTTTGTCTGTATATTGTTAGGATTGTTTTGATCAAGTTTAGGCTAGATCTTTCTTCGGGTTCGACCTAGGTTTTCTGTTACCCTTTCCTTAGGCTAGCTTATCCTTCGGGTTCTTACCTAGGTTTTTCCTTTTACCATATTCGGTTTTTCTTCCTGGGGTCATACTTGTGTTTCGTTTTAAAACTTCTATGGTAGTTTCTCTCCTTTGGGGTGGTCTTGGGTCGTTGGTTCCCTCCCCATTGACATAGGCTCGTTTCTTTCAAACCCTTGTCATACTTGCGAAAGATAGTTCTTTTCGTTATGTTGCCTGCTTCTGCTTAAAATTTTAAATTAAAATCGGTCTTCCTAGTCTAGTACTATATTCTTATCGGAGTGCCATTCGTCTAGATTAACCTTCCTTTTAAAAGTTGGTTAATCTTCTCCTTAGCAGTCGTTATGCTTCCATCATGAGCTTAATAGGGGGCATTGTTTCAGTTTTTATGTTTATTTGCTCATGATTTGCTATTCGAGATATCTGCCACCTGTTGTCAGAATGCTTACCCGGAAAGAGTCTGATACTGGTTACTATGCTTTTGGGATTCATGTGTTCTTTGAGTTTACCATTGGGCCTAAAAAAGTACAGTCAGCACGTGTCAGGGAAAGATCAGTGATAAGAAGACTCTATAGGGTGCCCAAACAGTCTGTTGAGATGGAAGAAAATGAGGTGAACCTGGCAGCCCTAATGAGGGCGATTACTGATATACAAAGAGCCATATAGCAACATACCAAGGCTCAAGTTCAATGTCAGGCATAGATCTGGGCGATTCAAGCTCGCATCCCTATTGTGAATGGACAACCAGATGACACGAATGAGAATCTCGAGGACTTTTGGGATGACAATCAAGTCCCCGATGGGCCACAAGTTATTCCACCACCACCATGGAAACCTCGACAGATGATAGTTGAGGAGGAAAACACTACGCAGTCTAGAGAATCTGCACTGATTGAGAAGATCGACAGGATGGAAAAGGTCCTTAGAAAAATTAAGGGGATTGAGGAATACATGTTAGATGTGGGGGGACTATGTTTGTTCCCATATGCTAAATTACAAGAAAAGTTTAAAAAGCCGGACATGGAAAAATTTGATAGAATTGGAGATTCCAGAATTTATCTCTGAATGTATGTTAGTACCCTGCCGCCAATGGAGATTGATGACCAGTTGAAGGCTTAGCTCTTTCATCGATCTCTTTTTGGGGCAGCCCAAAAATAGTTTCTCTCCCTTGATGTAGCTAAAACCAGAACTTGGAAAGACATTACAACAATTTTTATCAGCCAGTATAGTTACAATGTCCAACTAGATGTAACTACCCGAGAGCTCAAAATGACCCGACAGGAGAACAGGGAATCTTTTGTTGACTTCCTGACCCGATGGAGAGGTAAGGCCGCCAAAATGATAAATAGGCCCACTGAGAAAGAGCAGGTAAGGGTTATCGTTAAGAATCTGCAGTCTCTGTTAAAGCGCTACCTTATCCCGTAGTCGCTTTCCACCTTTGAGCAGTTGTTTGTCGTTGAGGTACAAATTGAGGATGCTATCCAATCTAGCGACATCGAAAAAATAGAACCCAGTCAGAAACCACCAAGAAGGGCTTTCCCCGTAACCAACCAAAATTAATCTGCTGCAACCAAACTCGTGTCTCGCTCAAACGAGGTAAACTTGTTGAACCCATCTCCTTCCGCCCAGCAATCCAATAATGCCCAACAATCGGATAATAGCCAATAGCAACAAAGGCCAACGAGGGTGTTCAATCCCCTCAACATTTCTTTATCCACTGCCCTGTTCTCGACGGGCTTATCAAGCCATTGGATCCCATGTTAGTGCCTGACCCACTTCTCCCGAGGTACAATGCCTCTCAATATTGCGCCTTTCATGAAGGCCATGGGCACCTAACAGACAAGTGCATGAGACTCTGCCATGAGATTTAAAACCTCATTGACAACAAGGTGATCCCACTACCATCTGTCACCCCAAAATCGAATGTCACTACTAACCCACTATCGAATCATGCTAGGCAGGCTGGGATAAATTACATGTCTTTGGGGGAATTGGAGGACCCGAGTCAGCACATCTGTTCAGCACACCTACCACGTCGTCATGTTTTAACAACTGAGGATCAGACAGCATGCTCGTTCATGATGATTAGAGACAGTCGAGACAGGATGGAAGAATGGAATGATAATGCCTGGGAATGGTATTGACCGCTAATCTAAGTCAACCAACAAGAGGAGGAGCGCAATGAAGAAGATGACTGGCCATTAGATTACCCGAGTCGACCTTATGGATTTGGCCATGTGCTTGATGGAATCATCCTTCCCCAACTTTTTAAAGAGGAAGCATACGTGGATGAAATGCAGTCCTACTGGCTGGTAAGAATCGTGTTGAAATAAGATGGAGTAGAGTGGACTAATTTTTGGGCTGCTTGGGAACAACAAGTGAATTTTATTGAAGATGACATTTGGAAGGAAATTGATAACTATAAGTGGATGACATTTTAAGCCAGCTCAACTAGAGAAGGGACAGCCAAGTGGAAAAGGGAAAGAGACAGAGCAAGAGGAGGAGAATGAGGTTGTATTGAGATAGTTGAAAAAGACACAAGCCAACATCAGTATCAGGGGCTTATTGATGGCCTCGCATAAGCACAGGCAAGCTATTTTGAAGGTGTTGAACAAGGCCAGTGTCCTGATAGATGCAACCCCTGAGCAGCTCATTGGGCTTATTCTGCCGGTCATCGAACCAAAAGTTATTTCCTTTTCTGATAAGGATTTTCCCGCTGAAGGAAAAAGTCACAACAAGCCACTTCACATCACCATCAAATGCCTAAAAATGGGTCCCGGTAACCCTCATTGATAATGGGTATGCCTTGAACGTCTGCCCATTGAGAACGACCATCTATTTAGGGATAAGGCCGGACTAGCTCACTCCCTGCAATCAAGAGGTGCGAGTCTATGACAACACAAGAATGGATGTACTAGGACTGGTATCATTCACCATTTTAGTAGGCCCTCTGGAGACGTCAGTTGAGTTTCATGTGCTAGACGTGCCGGCCTCCTCCAATCTGCTGTTGGGCAGGCCGTGGCTGCATGACCCAAATGTCCAAGCGGTACCGTCTACCCTTCACCAAGAACTAAAATTAATAAAGAACGGGATAGTTTTGACTATCTACGGAGAAGACAACATTCACTCCTTGAGAGGAGAAGATGGCACAACTCTGTTAGAAGTTTAGTATAGTGAAGATGATGTGTTGCTTAGTGGTTTTTGATTTGACGAGGAACAAGATGTTCAGATGCAGATGAATGAAGAAGAAATGTATGTCAACCCACAGGCTGTAACAATGATGAGAAAAATGTCCTTCCCGGGCATGGGATTGGGACGTAAACTACAGGGAATCCCAGAATCCATTCATGTATTGTTGACTTCACACTGTTTTGGTCTTAGGTATAAACCAACAAAAAAAGATCTGGAAGGGCCAAGAAGGGGATGAAAGGCTAATTATTCTAGGACACTCAATGGGTACTTCGTCAAGGAAGGGGAAAATTTCCTATATTGTGGCTTTCTGAAGTCGTGGATCGACGAAGAGACCAATCAAAAGCTGCCGGGGTTAGAGATCTTTTTCAACCACTAGCTGTCTAACACGAAAGAGGAAGAAACAATGGAAAGAGAGAAGGAAGAAAAGAAGGTTCAGGAAGAGGATTGGGCTTGTTGGCCTGGGTTTGGGCCAGCATCCTGCCGTGGCGGAGGCCCAGATTTGGGCCAAGTCACAGTCGACTTGTGGTGCTTGGCGTTGTACTCCTTAAGGAAATAAAGTTGTGCCTTCACCACCACCTGTGGGTTTGGTGGGATGATAAGCACTTGATCCACAATTGGTATCAGAGCGAGGTCTCAAGCGATTCCCCATCGTGAAAGGCCATGTGTCTTACGGGTTGTGCGGCAGGTGCTGGGGGGATTGTTGGCCTGGGTTTGGGCCAGCATCCTTCCGTGGAGGAGGCTCGCGTTTGGGCTGAGTCACCGTCGACTTGTGGCGCTTGGTGCTGTACCCTTTAAGGAAATAAAGTTGCGCTTTCACCACCACCTGCGGGTTTTAGAGAGATGGTAAGCGCTTGATCCACAGGACTGACAAGCTTGATGGTACTGACCTGGGAGTACTGTTTAATGACAAGATGGCTCAGCTACAGATGACTGATCAGGGATGCTTCATGATGAGCTCTAACATACTCACCGATTCCACCAAGCTCATCATCGACGCGACGGCAAAAGAAGTGAAAAATTGGACCCTCGAGTCTTGTAATGTACAGGTTATCTATCTTGAGTATGGGATTGAGTCAGAGTCTATAGTCGAGAACACATCTGTTGGTGCTCCTCTCCATACTTTTACCATCAAGTTTGTAATCCCCTCTATTTTTAATGAAATGAACAAGATTTCCAGTTACTCTACTTTGCTTGATTTATTTCATACACTTTCTGACAATTTTAAATTCGACAGGGATATCCTCGAAGAAATAAAACTTTTAATAAAAAGAGAAGAAAAAATGCGTACCCAACCAATAATTGAAGAAACTTTGTCAAAAATCTGTGTGATGAAACTAACCCGCAAAATGTTTAAATTGGTTAGTCTTTATCCTTAGTTAAACAAAAGCAATTAATAACTTTATTAAAAGAATTCAAAGACAAGTTTGCATGGTCATACGAGGATATGCCCGAAATTGATCCTGATATTGTCCAACACCACATCCTCCTATACCCTTATGCTAAACTGGTCAAACCAAAATTAAGACGGATCCAGCCAGAATGGGCTCTAAAGATCAAAGAAGAAGTTGCCAAACAGATCAATGCTGGATTCCTGATGGTAACCGAGTATCCAAAATGGGTAGCCAACATCGTACCTATTTTAAAGAAGGACGATAGTATCCGAGTTTGCATAGATTTTTGCGATCTCAACAAGGCTAGCCCGAAAGATGATTTTCTACTACCGCACATCGACGTCTTGGTAGTCAGTACAGCGAGGCACGCCTTGTTGCCATTCATGGATAGTTTCTTTGGGTACAACCAGATTTTGATAGATCCCTAGGACAGAGAAAAGATGACATTCACCACGCCTTGGGAAACCTATTGTTATCGTGTGATGTCATTTGGTTTGAAGAATGCAGGGACAACCTATCAAAGGTTTGCCACTACCTTACTACATGACATGATATATAAGGAGGTTGAAGTGTACATGGATGATATGATAGTTAAATCAAAAGATTGGGATGGCCACATCACAGCACTGAAAAAGCTCTTTGAAAGGATTCAGAAGTACAAGGTGTGACTCAACCCACAGAAGTGTGCCTTTGGAGTCACTATCAGAAAGATGCTTAGATTTATGATCACTAAACGGGGCATCAAAGTTAATCCTTCAAAGATTAGAGCAATTTTGGAAATGCCTCCTCCAAGGACCGAGCGAGAAGTCAGGGGTTTCTGGGTAAGATACAGTTTATCAGCCAATTCATCGCAAAACTGACGACTACCTGCGAGCCGCTCTTCCGTCTACTGAAGAAGAGAGTCAAGTTTGAGTGGGATCAAAAATACCAAGGCACCTTTGATGCCGTACAAAAGTACCTATAAAATCCACCTATTCTAGCTCTTCCCGAACCCGACAGGCCACTGATTCTTTTCTTGTCAGTGACTGACTCAGCTGTGGGATGTATGCTGGCACAAGAAGGTGAAACTGGAGTTAAAAAGGCTATCTATTACTTAAGAAAGATGATGACTGGGTCAGAAATATGGTACACGCCGCTGGAGAAGACATGTTAGGCCTTGGTTTGGGCTTTTCAAAAATTGAGGCACTACATGTTGTCTTTCACTGTGAACATCATCTCTTGGATGGACCCATTGAAGTATCTGTTCAAAAAGTCAGCATTGATAGGAAGGCTAGCCCGATGGTTGCTATTATTATCTGAGTTTGATCTCTAATA
The DNA here is from genome assembly GCA_034768845.1 of Heliamphora exappendiculata. Lineage (NCBI taxonomy): Eukaryota > Viridiplantae > Streptophyta > Magnoliopsida > Ericales > Sarraceniaceae > Heliamphora > Heliamphora exappendiculata. Next base: position 14,014 of record JAOTRH010452928.1, on the reverse strand, counting down.
TGTTACCTAGAAGTCAGTCAAAGGCAGAGCAGTGGCAGAATTTTTGGCCGACCAACCAGTTGAAGGAGATGAAGATACAGAGTTCCAGTTTCCTGATGAACAACTGATGAAAGTCAGGAATGACAAGTAGACTCTATATTTTGATGGTGCATCCAATCAATATGGCTATGGAATAGGAGTCCTTCTTGTCACTCCCGATGAATCACATGTCCTGTTGTCTCTAAAACTCAATTTTAAAGTCACCAAGAATCAGGCTGAGTATGAAGTATGTTTAACTGGATTGGAGGCAGCCTTAGAACTAGGGGCAAGGAAGTTGGAAGTCATCAGAGACTCAGCACTAGTGGTTTCACAAGCTAGAGGAGAATAGAAGGTCAGGGACGTGACATTGATTTTCTATCATAAGAAGTTAGAGAAGCTGATATCGTGCTTTAAATCAGTGATCTTCACCCATGTACCAAGACTACAGAATAAGTTCGCCGATGCACTGGCCACCCTAGCATCCATGATTGACATACCATATGGAGTCCGGATGAGGCCTCTGATAATTGAGCAGAAGAGAAAGCCGGCATATGAGATGACAGCCGCTATTGAAGAAAGCACTGACGAACTTCCTTTGTACTTTAACATTCAGAACTTCGTAGAGAAAGGATAATATCCTAAGCTTGCCAGCAAAAAGGATAAAAGGGTAATATGATGACTATCTACGCAGTTTTTCATTTGTAGTGGTAGACTGTACAAACGAGGATATTCTGGGGTCAATAAGTTGTGCGTAAATGCAGAAGAAGGTCAAGAGTTGATGAAAGAGATATAGGGGTCTGTGGGCCACACATAAGAGGAAATATGTTAGCCAAGAAGATCCTACGACAAGGATACTTTTGGATGACAATAGAGACATATTGTATGCAGTTCGTGTGGAGGTTCTATAAGTGTTAAATTCACACAAATCTTATGCATGTTCCCCTAGCTCAGCTGTAAAACCTGACGTCACCATGCCCGTTCTCAGTATGGGGCATTGATGTGATTGGCTGAGTGACACCGAAGGCATCCAATGGACATGAGTTTATCTTAGTGGCCATTGATTATTTCACCAAGTGGGTAAAAGCAGCTTCCTACTCGGTATTGAAGGCCTCCCATGTTAATAAGTTTATCAAGCAAAACATCATTTTTTGATATGGGGTTCCACATGAAATCATCTCAGATAATGGCTCACATTTCCAAGGAGAGGTTCTGGATCTTTTCAAGGAATACCGAATAAGGGCTCACAAGTCCTCGCCATACCGGCCGTAGACCAACGGGGCAGTTGAGGCAACAAACAAGAATATCAAGAAAATTTTGCAAAAGACAATCAACTGACATAAGGATTGGCCGGAACATCTACCATTTGCACTTTGGGGATACCAAACGTCAATCCGAACTTCAACAGGAACAACGCCATACTATCTAGCGTATGGGATGGAAGCTGTACTCCCCATTGAAATGGAAATTCCCTCACTAAGAGTAGTGGCCGAGGCCAGTATCTCAGAAGCAGAATGGTAGAGGAACCGGATGGAAGAGTTGCTCTTGTTTGATGAAAGAAGACTACAAGCTCTGTTTCATGTACAAGGTTATCAAAGGAGGATAGCTAAAGCATTCAACAAGAAGGTCAAGACTTGGCATCTTAGAGAAGGAGATTTGGTTCTTAAGGAAATCAGAGCTCCTATCTTTGACCGAAGGTGCATGTTCAAGCAAAATTGGTCCGGACCATTTCTCATCAAAACCATCATGACCGGTGGTGCATTCATTTTCATGGATTTGGATGGCAATGTATTCTCCACTCTAGTTAACCTCGATCAACTCAAAAAATACTATTCTTGAGGTAAAAATAAAGATAAAATAAAAGCTCGCAGAGTTAAAAACTAAAAAAGAAACTCAGGCAAAAGTCCGAGCAGCCCATAAGGCCAAAAATTTGAAAGGGCGACCTTGGCAAAAATTAGGACACTACAAAAGGAGAGTATCAATACCCGAGCAAAAACCAAGCTTGAACTACGTTACAGTTTGATTCTATCATTTTGGGATACGTAGGCAGCTTCTTTTAGGAAGTCCGACCACATTCTTTATTTTTAACCATATTTGAATCTAAGTAAGGCCAATGCAAACTAGTTTTTGAAATTTTGAAAATATGGGATAAATTTGAACCATCTCAAACATAAAGTGGGAGTTTTTTATAACTTTAATTGAAGCTACAAAGTTTTGAAATAAAAAGGAGGGCACGCAAGTCTCAAACTCTACAAAAAAAAAGAAGCTATGAAATTTTTTAAAATAAAGCAGAGATCCTCAAATCCTTCTCCTTTTCGCTGCATGTTTTCCCTCTTCTTTATCCTTCTTCTCCTTGTCTTGTATTAGCCACATCTTATATTCAGCAGAAAGCTCAAGGCATTGCAGCTCCAGCATTCCCACACGTGAACGAGAAGGCCAGGCATCATGGTACAGTGTTAAAAATGGAGCCCGCAGCACAGATGGGAACAGACAATCACGAATGCTGGGAAAGATGGTTGGACTGCGACCGAACTGCTGCATAATCCGAAGGGGATAATAAAAGGTAGTCTGACGTAGGCCAACTAGCAGCACACCAGGATGATCCATAGTAGTTAAGGTCACAACGGAGATCCGCCACCAAGGGCACTGCCAGGTAATGTCCGGGCCGGTCAGAGAAGAAAGATATTGTCGCCAAGTTGCCTCAGTGTCACATATCTGATAACAGGGGTGGTAAAGGAAAGCAGTAGCATTGTGCATATCAATGTGAGGCTTCTGAACAAGGTTTACCTTCTCCATCAGCTAGATCTGTAGCAAGAGTTAGAACAGTAAGAGAAAGGCTTTGCGGTGTGACAGTAAATTTGATATAGAAATAGATGTTGAGCTTACCTGAACAAACTAAGGGGTTGCCAGCAAAGGTGTTGGTCTCACCACGATGAAAAGCGTCTAAGCCCACCAGTGTCTCGGCTAAAACAAGTGGCACGAAATCCCTCCCCATCCACATCTGTCCTGCAATGTCGACCAAAGCACAACTAACTCGCCCGTCAGAAGGGGCAAGAAGATACTAGGCTAGAAGGCAGAAGCAAAGTGTGTAGTGTCGCCGTAGGTGAAAACCAAGGTCACTGAGGTCACCAGTAGGATGAAACCTCTCAATAATCCAGGGAATGTCAAGACAGTCCCTCGAGGTTAGAAGAGAGGCCTCCCTCTTGGACAGACCGCAGAGTTGCATCACCCGCTGCCGAGTTGAGAGAAAGGGAGTGAGAACGATAACGGAACTCTGTGGAATTAGGTCCAACATGGCAGAAAATTCCTCCAAGTGGCGCAGAGTTCCTGAAAGCCAAATCGAAAGACATGAGACTGCAAATCCCATAGTTGAGCAGCAGTTGACAATAAGGGACTGTTAACCTCTACGGTCCTCAGTGAGAAAAGAACATTCAGGCCAAATGGGGCAAGGTTCAAACATTCAATGTGGTAAAATGCGTCAATCCATAAAGAAAGAGGAGAAGCCATTTGGGACAGAGTAACAGCAAATGGATCCTCCAGGTCAGTATTTATAAGGCTGAAAAAGGTGGGAAATTAAAATTTTGGCAAAAGCCCCATTCAAAGTGGCGACTGCTGTCTTGGAACAGACGACCGCCAACTCCGAAAAGCACAGTACAGTGATAGCAGCCCTTTGACCAGGTGGCCGCCAAATTGAAAATAGCAACCTCCATGTCAGTCTCCTTGACAGTGGCGACAGCTAGGTTATATTATGGCGACCGCCATGTTTGAACATGGCGGGTGTAAGTCAGCTTACAGTTTGTGTGATTTATATAAAGTGTGGCATTTGAATTATGCATCCACGATAATTTGAGAAGTAAGTGAAGGAGAATCATACAAGATAAGGCAATAAATAGGCGCGAAGGCCTGAAATATATTAGAAGGTGACAAAATGTATCAGAAGAAAAACAGGGGCACCCAGGCCCAATAAATGGAAAAATTGGGGCACGCAGGCCCATGGATCGAATAAATGTATGTAAATTTGTCAAACCAAGGCATGCAGGCCAATAAAGAGTAAATGTATCTGAGCAAGAAATGAAAAAAGAAGGGGGGAGCTCTCTTTCTCTCTCTCTCTCTCATGTGTGCCTCGAGCGAACTCGACGGGAAGGGTTGGCCTCCTCCAAGCTGTCGTCCTCAAAAATTCTATCAAAGTCATCACTTTCGTCACTCCTAGAGGAAGAAATGACCCTGGATTGGTTCTGAACAGATGAGACAGATCCTTTGGAACGAGCCCAAGAAGACGCCCGACTGCTACGACCTCGAACTGGAGCTGGTGGCGGCACCATACCGGTGGCTTGAGCTGGAGGCTGTCAAAAGAGAAGCAAGACTCAGAGTAGAATAAAAATAGGAAAATGCAAAAAAATTGAAAAGAACACACAAGATACTCACAACGGCTACTGGCGTGAAAGCAATGCTGGTCACCCGCATCGAGGCATCCATCTGCCGGACCAATACTCTCAAGCCGGTGACCATCAACATCGTCTGGTCTAACCAAGCCTGATCGACCTGTAGAAGAGAACAGTTCAGGAAAAAACTAGACAAATAAAGAAAGAACAAGTGACTGAGGGAAAGATAGAAGACAAACCTGGCCAATGTCAGCCCTAAACTCTGATGCTGGCGAAACAGGAACCGGTAGAGAGAAAGGAAAGCCATATACTACAGTCTGGATGTCTCATGTGATCTCTGGGCCCCTCACCCCGGCAGCAGCCCCTCCAATGGCGGCATCAACACCAGCAGCCCCCGGTGCTCTCGTCCTTTCGCTAGCCGGGCCGGGTCCTAGTGGTCCCATCAGATGAGCCTGGGTCCAGGCAGGGTAGTCCCCCTCAGCAACCAGTAACTCCGCAGCATGAGTCCTCACCAGCTCAAGGAGGAGGTCGACCCGGCTCAGATCCTCAGTCCAGCGCATACAGGCCGGAGGAACCACTGGGATCCGAAAGTGATCCAGGCCAAGCGACTGGCGAACCACTCGCTCTCTCAGATAGTACTCCCGCCCAAATGGGCCCTCCAACATAATACGCCTCGTAGCAATGTCGCGGCTGCGCATCAGATCCACGCCGGCCCGATCCTCTATGCCTTTCCAGACGTCCTAGTGAACCTGTAAAATATAGTAAACAATGCAGTGTATAATAACAGTAAGTGTATAGTAATCAGTATGCATAGCAGAAGAGAATAGAGATAGTACAAGTACAGTGCAGTTTAGCGGGCAATATAACATAAAAAGTAATGTACAATGCAGTAAGTAGGAAATAGAGATACCTGGTCTGGAGTCAGTCGGTCCAAGGAGACTCAAAAGCAATCGATGTCCTTCCCTCCAGCCTTCTTTCCCTTTAGCCCTCGGGACCACCGGGCTGCTCGGGGAATAACTAGAGGGTCTACTATAGAGTTCGCCGGGACATGAAGCCCGAGAAATTAATAGGTCCACAACTGCAAAGAAGAAGATGTCAGTAAGTGGATAATAGCAGGTAATAGAAATAAATGGAAAAGCACATAAATTAAATCATACCTCCCAGACTCTCCAGTATCCCCCAATGCTGAGCTCCTGAGGGAACCGGGTCAGTGTCCGCATAAAGCTGTACAAGGTGGCGAGAGTAGCCCCAGTCGTAGCTGGCAACCCGGTCAAGACGAGCAAGTTTGCCCAAGTAATGCAAGTGAACGGTATTCTCCTTGTTCGAGAACAAAGAGGTACCGAACATATACATAAGAAAGCCTCGGGCGACCTATCGTAGTGGCGAGGCTGGTGCACTAGAAGTGTCGGAAGCACTTGAAGAACCAGGTGTAACTGATGCTGTCGTGATCCATCTGAGCAAGAAAGGCCCCGATGAAGTACGCCAGCGCATCAGTTGACTGGGCTATGGTCGGATCAAATGGGATGAGAGCTCCTCCAACCCGGATGCTAGTAATGAGCGCGAAATCCAGAGGCATCAGAGTAGCCTCAAAGTTAGTGAAATGGAAAGTGTTGGTGGTATCCCACCACCGCTCGGTCAGGGCTATCAACCAAACCTGATCATTGCTCGTCCTAACCAGCAGGGGTATGAAGCGAGCAAAGCTAGAGGCGTCGATGTAAGCCCGGCTGGAAGTAGGGAGGGCATCATACCACTCCAACACCTCCCCGGAGGCTGAACCTCTGAAACCTCAGACGTAGTGATCAACCTATAAAGAGAAGACAAACAAAGAGTAAATCAAACACATGCCCTGATAAGTCAAGCAAATCATCCAAACCCTAGGTAATGATCCTTCTGTTCTTTTTGAACCCTAAAAAACTAGGCACCTTAACCCTAGGTTCATGGTTTCTACACATCCTAGTAATCTTAGGCCTCTATTACTTTGTGTCAACCATTCTTTCCAAAAAAAATAGATCTTTGTGTGTTGCACATTTCACCATGACCACTTTAGGATTAATTTGACCCAATCTTCTAAAAGAAAAGGGGAAATTTTCTTAAAATCCTTGAATTTTCTTCTAATTTCTAAGATTTTCTAGAACTTTTTCAAAAATAAAAAAATAAAAAAATAAAAATAAATAAATAAATAAATATATATATATATATATATATTTGCCCCAAATTTTAGGATTTTTGACAAAATTCTCTCTAAAATTCTAAATTTTTTTTCTTCATAACTAGCCTTGAAAAAAAAATAAACCAAAAAAAAAAACAAAAATTTGCCCCATATGAAAATGAAAATTCAAGTCTCTACCTAAAAAAAAAAAACCTTGTGTTTTGCCCCCTTTTTTGCCCTAATTTTTTAAAAATAATTTTCTCAATTTTTAAGATTTTTGAAAATGTTTCCTAAATTTCTAGGAGTCTTTAAAATTTTTTCCCAATCTTCCTAAAATTTTAAAAATTTTCTAACATTTTTTTAGTTTTTTCAAGATTTTCCTAAATTTTCCTAGGACCAGACACATCAGAGTGAATTAGCTCCAACGGTTCTTTAGCTCTATAGCCTTTGGCCAAAAAGGGCCTCTAGTCATCTTATCCTCTAAGCAAGATTCATAGGCTAAAAGTACTTTCACTTTTAATGCACTCAAAGGCTCATATGCTATCAGTTTGTTTATCCTTTCTAGATTAACATGGCCAAAATATAAGTGCCAAAGAAACATTTAGTTTATTAAAGAAGAAAATTTTTTCTTACATGATAAATTAGATGTGTTATTCATTTTTGTTAGTTGTAATGTAGGAGAGATATGAGATACGAAAAATAAATCATCTACCAGTGTATTAGAACAAATAAAATATTTATTTTTCTTTATAACGACAGAGTCACCAAAATAAACAAAATATTTATCCTTTATTAAACTCGAGACTAAAATTAATTTTTTTCTAATCGAATGTACATAAAGATAATCTTTTAGAAGTAGAATCCTATCTCTACTAAAGTTGAGAGTGAAATCTCCCACTACAACTGCTATTACGTTTGTATTATTACCCATATGCAGGTAAATCTTTCCATCACCAAGTTGCTAGATTTTTTGAAACCCCTACAATGAATTGCAAACATGATTAGTGACTCCCGTGTCTACACACCAGGTACCGGTAGATAACACTGCTAAGTATGTTTCCACAATCAGTGAACAAAAATCACTCTGTTTGTTCTACTTGCTGAGATAAACTGGATATGAATTTTTCCAGTGCCTTATCTGGTTGTAGTGAAAATATATGTCTTTCAACATTTTCACACCAGCGAGTGGCTCACTAACTACCTTTGAATCATGCCATCTTGTTTCTGAACATTTTTCTTCTTAATGCCTTTCGGCCTAGGAAAAGTACCATTTTCAGAAATAAATACATTTCTTGACATTGAAAGAATACCCTTGGTAGTTAAAGTTATATCCAAGTTACTTTTTCAGTCAATAAAATTTGGGCTTATAAATTTGTTTTCTTTGAGTATTAAAACGAGTGGATTGAAAACCATTTTAATTTTGAGAATTACATAATTAAAATACCATTAATTATGAGGAGCAAAATTTTAAATTTATTTTAATTTGGTTCCTTCTACCATTTTAAAAGAAATTCACTAGTAGTCTGATCCCTTGTGAATAGCATGCCTCGATAAAAGGGCGTCTACTATCCATTGTATGTCCAGATAGGTTAATTCCTATTAATTTTACTATCTAGAAAACTGACCCTACCAAGTAAAATATAAATAAGTGTTAATCATCACCTAATCCCAAATTAATCACTTCGTAATGAACCCTTCAAATGGAGAATAGATCCACACTAATAATTATCTAGAATTATTGTGAGACCCTGACCCGTTTTTTTTTTTGGTATTTTTCGACGCGCGATTAGCATTTTTTGCTTTAGCATGTGTTTCAATGCTTTTGATGCATGATCTAGATTAAATATGTATGCGGGGTAGGTTCTCGGGGCCATAGGCCGTTGTGGCGTGATTTTCGAAAAAAAATCAAAAAAAAATATTTTGAAGGCCTATAAATATCTGGAGTTAGATATTTTCAAAAAGATATTTTCTAAAACTTAACTCTTAAGTTTTCTCATTTTTCTCTCTGCCTTCTCTCTAAGTTCTCGGGGGCCCAGGGCTCGGTTTTCGATGATCAGATTGCGGATTCTTGGTATTGGCATCGAGGGCTACGCGTTCATTCGGACATGATTTCATTTCGACGAAGCTCGATTTTTCACGTGGTTCGAGGCGTCGAGTTTTTAACTCATCGAGGTAAGATTCTAAACCTGCATGTTTTATAAGGTTGCTACGTGTAATCGGGTGTATTTTTATCGGTCGGATAGCTGTAGATCTGATTTTTTGTAAAAGTTGAGTTTTTAGGTTAAAAATCGATTTTATGTTAATTTCGGTGGATGGAATCGGGTTTTGAGTTTTTCCTTTCGAGGTTTTGTGGTAATTTCAAGTTTGGGCACGTCCGAGGGTGCTGAGAAAGTGTTTAAAGGCTTAGATTTGTGGTTGAGATGGTGGCTTGTGAATGTTTGAGAGTTTGGGGGCCAAGAATGTTGGAGCGGAAGAAAAAAAATTTTGAACCGACGTCGTGACTGTAAAAAAATGACGTATGCGTTTTTCATGAAAACAACAAACTATATTAATCTTAATGACATTATACTTTTATGAAACTTGCCGAAAGGCTTCAATAAATCCCGAAGACGACCTTGCAACCTTCTCACGTATGACCCAGATGCACTACGACGATCACGGTGTGTGGGCACGGATTCCGATCGAAGACTTTTTCTCCTCTTCGGTTTCTTCTCACACCTCTCTCCAAAAGGCAAAAATGATTTGCCAAAAAGGAGAGTGAGGGGGCAGCGGCTAGGTTAGGGATTGGGGTTAGGTTTAGCCTCTTATTATATATTTGCATATATTCTTTAAGATATATATGGTATATGTATCTTTCTATCCCATAAAATAAGAAAGATACACATACATCTAAAACCAAATCCCCACTCCCTCTATTAGGGCTGGCCACCTAGGGAGTAATCCCAGGTATTTAATTCCAAAACCGACTCCTTAGGTATTTCAACTTCCAAAACCGTCCTCCAACAATTCAATTTAATTCCTGAATGTCCCCGGCAGCAAAATCGGCATTCAAATTAAATTAAATAATAATCAAAATCGATAAGAAAGTTATCCGTGCGTATAATGGGTTACGTGAGGGATCACGAGAAAGTATAGGACTCGGGCTAACTGTACGAGAAAATCAGAGATCCCTAACTCTGTCCCCGAGTTAGATCCTTTCTCGCACGAATCAAAACTTATTCCACTAAAGATCCTGACTGAACTCCCAGCCCTAACTCAAATTATGTCTTGAGTTTTCAATTATCAAATGCACTGAATTCTCCCCACGTTTAAGATATGGATTCCCGATAAATAAATTAGGTTACTGACAACTCGATTTAATTATTCTCTTTTCCTCGCAACCGCGCTGCTTAACCTTTTGATATGCCGGATCCGGAGATGCACTGTACAGATTTAGCATAATCAAACCTATAAGAAAAATACACGAGGGGGAACTCCTCAACCTAAATCGGACGTGATTTTCGTCAGCTGAATATCATTCATCAGATAAACAATGCCAGAACCCAACTCGTCGGTATTGTCGATCTCATGGAGGAAATCTCAACCATTGATGACTCAAAGTACTGTACATTATCTGAACACACCAATCAGTCACTTCGGGATTAAGGGTTCATGCAATACATGATAATACGGGATGTAGATCAATTCATATAGTTAGTTTACAATTGATCATCCCGTTGATCCCGCTCAATACACTCCAAGTGTACTAACACATCGCGCTCGAACATTAAATTTTTGAAACCTGAATTCGATCCGTTCGACCTAGCCAAGACCAGCTACTATAACGATGTAGTACAATCGTACCAATAGAATGTATGGTACCATTTTGATTGTGAGCCTACCTGTATAATCTGTCAGAACCTTTGATCCAATTTTTCGTGCAGCACGCACCAGGTCAAATTCTGAACAAAATATACGAACTATGCATTCATTCATCACAAATATAAATATGAAACTGCGAATGCAAAATCATCTCAAATGTTTCTCATTAATATGCCAAGGATTTAGAATAAAATACATAAAAAGTATGACTTTTCAGTATACATTGCCAACACTCTCCCACTTATACTCAAAGCCATGTAGGAACACATCTGACACCTAATCCTTCTACCTTAGTAAAAGGATCCGCTAGGTTATCCGCAGATGCAACCGTGCAAACCACAACATCTCTACGTTGTAAAGTCTCCCGGATGAGACATCACTTCCCCTCAATGTGCTTTTTCTAAGAAAACACGTATCCTGAGGTGGACCTCCTTGAATCCCTATCAGCCTGGAAATTCGAATCTGTATACCCAAGGGGTATAAGGCTATCAGCCTGGTACACCAACATATACTCTTTAGCCCTTTTCAGGTACCTGAGTATATTCTTGACCACAGTCCAATGCTCTTCACCTAGATTAAACTGATATCTTCTTGCCATGCTAACGGCATAACAGATATCTGGTCTAATGCAGAGCATGGCATACATGAGACTTACTACTACCGAAGCATAAGGAATAACTCTCATCTTCTCTATCTCCTGAGGTGTCATAGGACACTGATCCCTAGATAGAGTAATCCCATGTCTAAAAGGAATAAATATTTTCTTAGAATTTTTCATGCCAAATCAAATAATAATCAAGTCAATATAACGGGCTTGGGATAAGCTCAACATCCTATGTGATCAATCTCGTATGAGCTTGATCCAAAGGATTTGGCTTGCTTCTCCTAAGTCCTTCATGTCAAATTGACTCGATAACCGCACTTTCACCGAAGATAGCAACCCCACATCATTTTTGATTTGGAGAATGTCATCAACATAAATGACTAGAAATGCCACCTTATGCCCATCTCACCTCCAGTACATGCCATACTCGATAGGACATTGATCAAAGCCAAAGCTTTTAATCGCCTGGTCAAATTGAGTGTTCCAAGACCTTGATGCTTTCTTTAGCCCATAAATAGATTTCTTAAGCTTGCAGATCATATGCTCCTGGCCCTTTGCTATGAATCCGTATGGCTGCATCATATAGATGCTTTCGTCAAGACTTCCATTAAGAAATGTCGTCTTGACGTCTATTTTCCAAATCTCGTAATCGAGATGAGCAGCAATGGATAAGAGAATTCGAATGGACTTAAGCATAGCCACCGGCGAATAAGTTTTCTCATAATCAAGCCCTTCTTTGTGAGTAAACCCGTCCATAACAAGCCTAGCTTCGAAGGTTTCCACCTTCCCGTCCACTCCTCTCTTTTTCTTGAAGATCCATGTGCACCCGATGGGTTTTATCCCATCTAATGGTTCTACAAGATCCTAGACCTGACTAGAGTACATAGACTCTATCTTAGATTTCATAGCCTTTTGCCATAAATTCGCATCCTTGTCTTGTAGTGCTTCATTATAGTTTCTAGGTTCGGTATCATGTTCTTCTGGGATCTTATCGTAAGACTCTCTCAAGAACATGAACCTCTCGGGTTGACAAATAACCCTCCCACTACAACGAAGCTCCTGCTGTGTACTGATGATAGGTGGTATCTCATTCTGTTCATTAGGTATATTTTTTGGTTGTACCAAATCATCATTCCTGACCTCTTCTAAAACAACTTACAACCGGAGTTTGTGATTTATTACATAATCCTCTTGCCAGAATCTTATATTTGTGCTAACAAATACCCTCTAACTCTTAGGATTATAAAACCACCTTTAGTTCCTCTGCGGTATCCTACAAAAAAATAGACTTCTGTCTTTGGTTCCACCATACTTGCATTTCCCACTAACACGTGTGCTGGGTAATCTCCATATCAGGAGATGTTCAAGACTTGACTTACGCCAAGTCCACAACTCCTTAGGGGTACCGGGAACCGCCTTAGTAGGTACCAAATTCAGAATAAAAACCGCTGTCTCTAATGAAAACCCCCAAAATGAATGTGGTAAAACTGAATAACTCGTCATGTCCCTTACCATCTCCTTAAAGGACCTATTCCTCCTTTTTGCCACACTATTCGATCGTGGAATCCTTAGTGCATACAACTGGGATGTAATCCCATGTTCTGACAATTAGTTCCTGAACTCCCAAAGAGGTATTTGCCATCACGATTAAATCATAGGGTCTTTTTAACCTCTTGCCTGGATGTTCATAGGACCACATGCATCAGAATGAACCAGTTCCAGCACTTCTTTGGCTCTAAGTCTCTTGGCTGTAAATAGCCTCTTGGTCATCTTACCCTCTAAATAGGATTCGCAGACTGGAAGTGCCTTCACTTCTAATGAACCCAAAGGTCCATCTTTTACCAGTATTTATTTCCCCTTTAGATTAAGATGACCTAGACGAAGATGCCAAAGTAATGTTTGGTTCAGCGAGGAACCTTCCCTATTAAATGGCAAAACATGTTACTTTATTTATCTCATCTTTTTGAACACTAGAAATAAATGGGTGTAAAAGACCATTATCCAATGTGCCATGACAGATGAAGTGTTTGCCAACCATAATATTGCAAAATTTCTTATTAAAGTAAACATAATATCCGTCAATACCCAATCAGGAAACCGGAACTAAGTTCCACCTGATTTGATTTGAGGTATATACAAATGCTCTTTAAAATTGAACACCTATTTCTACTAAAGGAAAAGAACTACGTCTCCCACTACAGTAGCAATCCCTGGGAGTTATACCCCATCTGAAGGTAAACCTTGTCATCTTTAAATTGTTTGGTCACCTGGAACCCCTGCAACGAATTGTAGACATGATTTGTGGCTCCTGTATCTACACACCAGGTTTCCGTAGATACAACCACTAATCATGATCCAACAATTAAAGAAAATGCTTTACCTACAGCCACGCTATTCTAGTGATCATGACAATCTCTTTTTCATTGTCCCGGCTTTAAACAGTAATAGCAACTATCCTTAGGCACCTTAACCTTTGCCTTGGCAGTTGATGACTTATCCCTGTCAGTCTTTTGTGTATTATCCTATCGCACCCCTTTCTTCTTCTTTTTACCACCTCTTGGCCTAGAAGAAGAAGCCTTTTTCGCAGCAAACACATATACTGACTTCTGGAAACACCCTTTACTACCTATAAATCTTTCAATAATTTTGCCATAGTAAAATCAAGTTTGTTCATTTTATAATAGAGGCAGAATTGCTGAAATGAATTGGGCAGTTGCTGGAGCACGATATCATTTTGGGATTCCGCGTCGATCTCGGCTCTAGGGACCTCTAACTCGTTAAGAAGACCGATCATCTTCAAAGCGCAGTTCCTAACCGGTGTACCATTTTCCATGTTCGCATTTATAAGATCCATCATGGCAACCTACCTTGCTGCCCGACCTTGCTCGCCAAATATTTCTATAAAGCTAAAAATCATATCAGCTGTAGATTCCATAGACTGATATTGGCTTTGTAAAACATCTGACATGAAAGTCGAGATGTAGCAACGTGCCATCCTATCAG
>JAOTRH010452918.1:0-30113 GCA_034768845.1 Heliamphora exappendiculata | reverse complement strand
ATTTAATTGGCGGGTATCGAGAATCTTAACGTGGGGAGAAATGGTAAACATTTAATAACAGGAGCTCAATGCAAGAAGGTCTTGAGATTCTGGGTTATGGTGCAATTATAGTTCTTTAGTGGTGTGAACTGTAATTCAGTGTTTTATGAAAATTGCAGAAACTGCTGCCTCTTTTCATAATTGCAGAAACCGCACGTAGGTATCTGTGTTCCACTGGAAGTCTTACTCATAATTACTTTCCAATTCCCTACTGTAACCCTATATAAATGTGAGTAAGCTGAACTAGTTAAGATTGATTTTCATATTATTCTTGATATATTTTTTTTGTCTTTCAAGATTTTAAAAAAAATATATCGGGGTTCTGTCGGTATAAGTTATCGAAGGATCGTAACCCACACTACGTTCGAGGATCGCATAAGAGAATACAGTAGAAGATCAGACAGGAGCTTCAACTTGGAATCAAGTCATAGTTGAAGATTAAATCTACAAGAAGTATTTTTCTAAATTACTTTGGTTGCACGAGTTTATATTTGATCGTTCGACGTCAAAATTTTTATTTGAAGCCCGTTTCGGCATTTGTCCGTTCAGTTAATTTTTTATCAAAAATTATTTTACAAAAATAATGATCTTGCAGTATTGCCTCCAACAATAACTTTATCAGATTTTGCATCGAATTTATCCAAAAGTTTTTTATTGTTATTCAAAACAAAACATTTACACCTAAAAGCACAAAAATAACTCATGTTAGATTTTCTTTCATTCCATAACTCATGTGGAATTTTCTTAAGAGAAACTCAAATCATGACTCTGGTCATAATAAAATAAGCTGTGTTTACCGCTTCGGCCTAAAAGTATCTTGATAGATTGTTCTTAAAGAGCATGGTTCTAACCATTTCTTCCAAAGTACTATTATTCCTCTCAACAACTCTATTTTGTTGAGAGGTTCTAGGAACAGAGAAGTTATGGTCTATACCACTTTCGTCACAAAATTTTTTAAAATTTTTATTTTTAAATTCTCTACCATGATCACTTTTGATAGTTGTAGTTTAAAAACTTTTTTTATTTTGAATTCTCTGAGACGGTTTTGCTAAAGAGGTAAAGGTTTCATCCTTATGAGTTAAAAAAAGCACCCAAGTGCATCTAAGAAAATTATCAACAACAACAAAAGCATATCTCTTACCTCCAAGGTTAAGAGACCTTATTGGACTAAACAAGTCCATGTGCAATAGTTTTAAGTGTCTAGAAGTAAAAATTGTATTTTTAAATTAAAAAGAACTTCTAACTTGTTTGCCTTATTGACATGCATCACAAAATTTGTCTTTTTCAAATTTAGTTTGAGGTAAACTAATCGCCAATTCTTTTTTTAAAAATTTTAAAATCAAGTTCATGTGTGAATATCCAAGTCTTCTATGCCACAACCAACTATCATCACTCAAGGCGGCTATACACTTTGTGTCATATTTTGAAAGATCATTTAGGCTGAAAGTATAAATATTTTTATGCTATAATCTTCAAAAATAATTTTGTTGTCAATTGAGTCTTCAATAGCACACTTAACAAGATCAAAGACAATTCTGTGGCCTTTATCACAAAATTGGCTTATACTAAGAATGTTACGTTTCAAACCATCAACAAACAAAATATTTTCAATAGAAGGAGAAGGAATTTTACCAACACAACCAATTTCTATGATTTTGCCCTTACTATTGTCACCAAATGTCATAAATCCACCATCTTTAGGCTTGAGGGATGCGAAAATTGATTTGCCACTTGTCATGTGTCATGAGCAGGCACTATTAAGATACCGCATTCCCTCCTTGAATGAGGACTTGAGACATACCTGCAAAGAGAATCAAGGCTTGAATTTTGGTAGGCAAACTTTATTGGGTCTTTTAGTATTAGTTCCATGTGGGTATGTTTTCTTTGAAAACCAAACTCTCTTGACAAATAAATAAAAAGATTTTCTATGTGGATAATGTGAGATAATGTGTTCATACTCATAACAATGAAAGTAAATTGTATTGGAGTGATTTGAAGATGCTTTAACAAAGATGTTGCTAAAAAAAATTTGTTTCTTCTTTGGTTGGTATTCAATCCTAGTTTTGTCAAAAACACATTTTTGCATTCTAAAAAGTTTATCTAAACTTTCTTTTCCAAGTGTAAACTTATACACTGTTTTTGTAAGATCATTAACTTTTTCTTTTAAAACTTGGTTTTCATTTTTCAAAGACAAAATCTATTTTGATAGCAAAAGTTTTTCATCTTTTAAAGTCTTAATTTCACAAGATAAGAAAAGAACTAACTTTTTAATAATTAAATTCTTAGCACCCATTTTTCTTAATTCATCATGTAAATCTTCAAATGCAATTTGGAATTCTTTTAAAGAGAAATGGTCATTTGTTACCTCATCATCTTCTTTGACCATGAGACAAAGATTAAAAATTTTATTTTCTTCTTTTTCATCATTGGAGCTACTATCATCACTTTCACCCCATGCCGCCAACATTGCCTTCTTAATTCCTTTCTTGAAGTCTTTCTTGAGTTAAGGATACTCGACTTTCACATGTCTGGGCTTCTTGCATTCGTAGTATATGATCTCTTCTTTCTTGTGAACATTCTTGAACTTGCTAGATTCACCCTTAAACCTGTTGAACTTCTCATTTGTGCCTATCTTTTTTGAAGAATCTCATTCCTCCTTATTTCTTGTTTCTAAGAAACATTTTAAATTTTCTTGTGATAAGGGTCATGTCTTCATTTTCATCAAGGGTGGATGATTTGAATGCTATTCCATTCTTTTTTTTGTTGTCATCTTCATCATTTATTTTGATATTCATCTCATGAGTCATGAGAGATCCAAGAAGCTCCTCCAAGCTAAGTATATTAAGATCCTTAGCTTTTTGAATGGCGTTAATTTTTGCTTTCCAACTTTTGAGCATGCACCTAAGGATCTTTCTCACCATCTCTGTATTAGAGTAAATTTTTTCAAGAGATTTTAATCCATTTATGATGTCAGTGAATCCAGTAAATATTTCATAAATAGTTTCATCATGCTTCATCTTAAACAATTCATAAATATGAACTAGCATGCTTATCTTAGATTCTTTGACTTGGTTGGTTCCCTCATATGTAACATCAAGTCTATCTCAAATCTCTTTGACGGTGTCAGAGGTGGAGATCCTATTGAACTCTTTGGAGGTCAACAAAACAATACAAGATATTCATAGCCTTGACATTCTTTTGAATATCTTATGTCACCTTTGGTCCATTCACTTTCAGGTTTAGGGACGATTGCCCATTTTACGATCTTAGTAAGTGATTTTGGTCCATTCATAATTACTCTCCATAGGTCATAGTATACGGCTTAAATGTAAAATCTCTTTCTAACCTTCCAATAATTATAATTTGTTCCATTGAACAAATAGGGTCCATTGGTGGACTAATCTTTCAATTGAATAGGTCCGGTACTAGTGGTTGCCATGGAAACTCTTAAATGGTTAAACAAAAAATAAGAACCCAAGTTCTAATACCAATTGTTAGTCCTAGGCAACCCAAAAGGGGATGAATTGGATTTTAAAACAATAATAATAATTTTAAAAACCTCTAAAATTTACAAGCAAATATAATAATTATGTCAAGAACTAAAGCAATAAGAAAATTAAAGAGGTAATGGAGAGAGAAAATGAATTGAACATAAAAAATTATAGTGGTTTGGATTTTTCTAAGTTTACAATCACTCTTCAATACTCCCCTTGAGAATTTCTACTAAGATAGAATGCTTCACAAGCGCATTCAAAGCCTTTTACAGGCTCAAGATGATCTTGTGAAAACAACCCTTGTTTTCTTCTAATCACTCTGAAGCTCTTCTTTGAAAAATTTCACTCACTTACTAAAAGGATCAAGGGTAACTCATTCTTAAGTACAATAAATATAGTATTCAATGAATATTCACCCACTCTTTTTACAAATAATTGGAAATAAATGAATACAAAGATGTTAGATTCAGCAAGATGAGTTAATGAGCAATAAATGAAAACTTGAAGATTTGATCTCTTGATTCAAGCTATAGAACAGTAGATTTGAAGCTCCAGTAGTTTAAAGCTCTAAGAAGTAACTCCTTATATAGTCTCTTGAGGATTAATGACCGTTGATGGTAGGTGGGAGCATTAATGAGCCAAAATCCATCCGTTGAACCAAGCGCTAGATTTGAATTTTCGTCACAGGAGTCGACTCAATTCTATTTTGGGTCGACACAAATCGTCTAGAGCTTGGTTCTTTAAGTGAATGGGTCAACTTATATCTTCGTTGGTGTCGATACAAATTTCTGCATCCTTCTTACCCACACAGCGGTGTCGACTCAAAATTATTAGTGTCGACTCCTTTAATACTTTAGCTTTTCAAGAGAAACTTTTGGTGTTGACTCATGTTATCTTTGTTGTCGACTCCTTTTGTTTGGGAGGCTACTGGAATTATAGAGTCGACTCATTTTTAATTTTGTGTCGACTCACAAAATTACAAGAAATCTCGGTTGTTTTATGTCGACTCATCTTCGTTTTGGTGTTGACTCAAAAATCTGTAAAAAATGTCGATTGTTTTGTGTCGATTCATCTTTGTTTTGATGTTGACTCAAAATACCCAAATGACTTGAGCCTTGAAGGGTTGGTGTCGACTCAAAATCTGTTTGTGTCGACTCATCCAGTTGCAGTTAGTCTTAGTTCTTTTGGGTCGACTCAATAGTCTCCTGGTGGCGGCTCATTTAACAATTCTTGAAACATCTTAGACAAAACAAGTTAAGGTGTCGACTCAATTGCTCAAAAGTGTCAACACAGTTGAAAATATCAAGAGTTTTTTGCCTTAAAGTGTCAACTCAAATATCAATTTGGGTCGATACAAAATATTCTTTCTCAAGAATACTTAAGTATCAACCTATTTGAAAACTGTGTCAACTCAAATGGCGAAATGTGTCAACTCATCTGTCATTTTGTGTCAACACAACATTTTTAAAAATATTAAACAATATCTTTTTAAATCAATTTTACTGAAAAAATAAATTATTAAAAATATCAAAATTTAATTAAAAAAAGCCTTGAGCTAACATAAACCCATAAAAGTTCGCAGCATTTAATGAAGCAAAATAACTAATATTAAATATACGTGAATAATAATTATTTTAGGATTAAGAGTATAAGCACTCATAATAATTATGAGGAATAAATTAATTTATATAGTTAGTGTAAAACTAATTATCCCAACTTAGTTATGTTCAATACACACAAAGTGTACTAGCACAATGAGTCAGAACAATTGTCGAAATAATTACCATTCCCCATATACAGATATACTAAAATATTGTGCTACAACTGCACCGATGGTTTATCTAATTCCATCTAAGATTGTGAATCATAAATTTATATTTTACAAGAACCGATAATCTGATCTTCCGTGTGTAAATCGAGTTCTATACACCAAATTAACTACTATATAAAATAAAAGGCATCCATGCACAATATTAAATAAATAATGAAATACATATATTGTTCATACAAATTCTTATTAAAATAGAAAAATAATTTTTATGAATAAATAAAAATAAATACCAAAATTTAAAATATGATTTTTAGTATATAGTTCTAACAAAAAAATATCCACAACAGAGTTTTCAAAAAAGCTGTGGCGTTTCTATTAGTGCAAAGATAGTCCACCTTTTATCTTTTAAAAGATTTTATAGAAAAGTGAAACCTAAAATAAAAATTTCACGCGCCCTTTACGTTTCGAAGATAGTGTCGCCAGTTGATTTTTGAGAAAAATTAAGAAAAATAAAAAGAACTCATCGATCATTTGTCACATTTGAAAATTTGTCCGCGGTTAAGGTACGAAGTGAGAAGGTTTCAACATCTCATTCACCCAATCATTATATTGGCATTTACTAATCACAATTTATTTTTTTTTAAATGCATGCAAGTACAAAATTTAGAAATTAAAGAAAGAACAATTAAAATCAAATAGTAAAACATACATATACTCTATTGTATAAACATGCCAATAAAAAAGAAAGCAAATCTAAACATGTGATGGAAGGCGACCGAAATTAATTAAACATTCCAAAATTAAACTACTATAAGCATGCCAAAAATTACAAAGTACTAAAAATAATAAAAATATACACTGAAAATTAATTAAAGTTTACTGTTGCAAGTAATAAGCTTGTAGTCGCACACTTATCAGTACTAAAATTTGCATTTGTAACATCGAAGGCTACGATTGTAAAGTTCAAATGACACTATTTACTAATTTTTTTACTGCACTGAGTTGCATGCGAGTATGCTATGCATGCAGTTGTATTTTTGAGATTTTGAAAATCATTTTTGATAAAAGGAGATTAATTCAAAAAATAATTTTAAAAAAAACATATGTAATAATAATAAAAAAGATCAACCTAATCTCAGCCTTCTCACGTGGAAGAGGAGTGGGCTGAGAAATGCTGAGAGTAATTATGATACCTGAAAATATGAAAATTTGGATGGGGCAGTTGGTAGATCAAGCAAAGATAATGCACTTAATCCAAGATTATAATAGTTTTTGAGTTAAAGAATCCCCCATAAGCTGGGAAATGCTTCTCCTCTCGAAGTTGAAGTTTGGACCAGAGAAGATTTGAATACGACAAGAGAGGAGCCTATTTCTAATATTGAAGTAGAAATAGGCTAATTTCAAATTAAGAAGGAATCAATTTTTAAATTTAAAACCTATTAAGTGAATTTAAATTAAGCTGGAATCAATTTTTTAAATGCATTTCTTAAGTTTATTGATAACTGATTAAGCGAGAACCTTAACTCATAGAGATATCAACAATCGGGTATTTAGATATTTTTATTGTGTAATACTTATTAAGTTACTTTTTTTTAAATTAAAAAAACAGGGTTTGAGTTTGTTTTTTAATAGTTTTCCCTACATTTTTTTTTTCAGTTTGGCAATTAATCTGGATTTGAAAATTAAAACAATGAAAATAAAATTGACGTCCCCACCACCATGGGAAAAGCTGTTCCTGCTGCTGCTGGTTCTTCTTCCCGTGCGCCTGTATGTTAGTGCGTGCGAACTTGCGCGTGGCATTGGGCGGTGACTCGCCTTCTCTTATGTGCTTCTGCTAGCACACATCAATCAAATTAATCAGCGATACGATACCATCTCAAGTTTTTTCCGGCAATTAAAAATCTCCCATCGCTTCTTCTGAGGCACATGGTTTCCTCAATTGCACCATCTTCAGTCGTCGTCGTCATCTTATTAAATCAGGTTCGATTCTTCAAGTGGGGTTCGCCTTTTTGCTACTTCTTTTATTGTTGATTGATCATTAGCTGTTGTTAGGGTTTCTTACGGTTCCCACTTTAACTCCCAATTCCCAAATTGGTTCCATTTGCTCATTGTCTAATCGTTTGTGGATATTGGAAGTTGTACTGCTTTATCTGATGTTTCGATTTCAAGGTGTAATTGCAATCAACTTAAGGTTGTCCTGTCATTTATCACGTGCTGTCAACCGTGCAAGATTTTGACAGAGGATTTGATCGTTCTGGTGGAAATTGATTTGCACGGTAGTCCCACTCGTGCCGTACCAATTTTTGAATTCGCTCTCCGAAAAATTTAGCGCATCGAACTGTTTTGTTCCTTTCCCCTGCTTCAGTTATGTTCTTCTCATCAATATATGTCTGATGCCAATTCGGAAGTATTTTTCCTCATCAATGTCTGATGATGTCATCACACCAATGTTTTGTAAGTTTTATCACTTGAGAGTCTGCAACGGCAATTTTTGTGAGTCAATTGAATGTTTAGAATGGGACTATTGTTTTTCAGCGATGGTAATTATTCTGAAATCTGTGGGTCCATCAAGTCTTAGGTGGTATCTTCACTAGCTGTAGGGTCTCCAATTGGCATGAAGCAGTTAAACACAGAGTATCTAGGAGTGCTAATTTGTGTAGTTGAGATTTCTCTCTCCTTTATGTTGTTTGCTCACGGGCATTGCTTGGGTATTGATTAGTCCAATAGTATGTACTCATTTTTTTTTTAATTTATCATATAGAGATATCATTTATGCAATGGACCATCAATCACATTCATGAAGGCATTATGAAGTGGTAATTCAGCTTTTTCTGATGGTATATCTGCTTCATTGACCTGAACAAGTCTCTTGGTATTTATGCACTCTTGAAGCTCTTCTGGTGTGGCTATTGATTTCGATGTGTCTGCTTGATCTTGTCATTCAGTAGTAGCATATACTTCTTTAAGTTGTGAATTGTGTTTAATGGCATTCTTTTATCTAGCTTAATCATATCTTTACCCTTCTGGTTCAGAGAGTATTACATCTTCCTTTATGTGATTGGCTTATGTTTCTGCTTCAGGGTGCTTGTAATTCCCTATCTACCATGAATTGGCCCAAAATAATTTTTTCTCTTATTTACCATGGTTGGACAAGTTAGGAGACCATGCTTAAGATATGTTTTTCTTGCAATGTGTTCCGTCAAAAATGTATTGGCTGGTAATTAGGGTCCCTAGGTGCAGCCTTTTCAAATGAAATATATGTATTTTACGTTGCATTTCATTAATTGAGTGAGATATTTTTTGAAAGATCATGCATAAGTCAGCTATTTGACTCTTGGTAACATAGCCACCACTTGTATAGTTGTCAACACGGGTTGAGTTTAGGTTGCATTTCACCAATTGTTGGACATAATTTAAAGATCATGTATAAGTCAACTACTTGACTCTTGGTAACATAACCACCACTCGTACCGTAGCCAACTCTTGGATTGTTGTGCCTCTACCACTGCTATTGCTCCAAGGGTTGTAACCGTCACTGTTATGCCACAACGAGTAGCCATAGTTGATAGCTACCATTATCCATATTCACTATTAAAGATCTTTCCTTGAAAAGACTGAGGCAACATTCGTTACCCTTTTAATTGTGTTGTAATGACCCATAGTTTGATTTTCTCTTTTAAGGATTCCTTTGTTGAACTCTAATGTATGTCGTTTGTTAGGGAAAAAAATTGTGTCATATTTACGAAAAGTACTTTTTGATCACAAGGGAAATGAATATATACATTATGACCTTGTTTGATAGTCAGTGTGTGTTGGATGGGATTAACAATGAGGTATGATTAGTATAAGGAATAAGAATGAGATGAGATTAATGATGAGGTTAGATTAGTTATTTATGTTCAATTTGGGTGGGATTAGATAATGGATTATATAAACTCATGTTTGATGATAGAATTATATTTGTTCATTTCTAATATTACCCTTTCATTAAAAAATTAATAGAACTTGTGTGGAGACTAATGTGCCGTGTTGGCCTAATAACAGAAATGGATTGTAGAGACTGCAAGTAATAATATCATAAATGGATTGTAGAGAATGCAAACGACAGACTCCTCCACTGCACCATTCTCGGGCCTTTCTCATTCAAAAGTATGAAAACACAATTGTAAGCACCACCATTGTCTGTTTTTCAAAAATAACATTATGAGCAAAAAAATAAAATTAATTGACAAGCACTGTACAACATCAATTGTAAGCACAAAATACACCACAAATATATCACCACCACTGTAAAACATCAGCCCACTGTCCAACTTCCATGACAAAAAGCAAAGCTAGATTTGCAACAACAAAAATAGTGGCCTCCCATATCACTTACCTACAGATGTACTACACAAAGAAAAGCATAACTAGGTATTGGAGAACTAAAGCTACTGTACCCACCAAGAAGGAAGCAAATGGCATTCAATTGCCACTGTGACAGTCCATATTGTCAGGAGCTTCTTCCTGAGATTCCACTTACTGGAGCAATAGATAAGTAGTTGGTAGTGAGATAGGGTATTGTTGGTCGTCCAACCCAGGTCTTGAGCTTCTTGCAAACAGCACGTGGAAACCCTGTTACTTGGTTAGAATAATCTGGCAAGTTGTTGTAAATGCCTGGAACCCTTCCCAGAGACAACCTAGTACATTTGATTACGTGACATTCCTAACGAAAGGTTCACATACAATAGGGAAAATAAGCATGCATCAAACATTAAATACAAATGAAAGGCACCCACAAAATTACCCAAAATGGAGGATTGTGTGTGTGTGTGTGCGTAGTTAACATTTACAGGTCCACAAAGTGGTAGCAATTCACTAGATCTTAAAACATTCAAATCGTTGTCTAAGTTAACATAATACTACATTCAAATGCAGAGGAGTTCAAAACCAGATCTTAGAACATTCAAGCAATGGGAACCTCTCCCAACAGGTCAAAAACAGTGGAGTTGTTGCTATGGAGTTGCTGCCAACCATTCAAAAACAATACTTTACCAACCAACATTTAAATGTAGTCTCTCAACAAGAGGCATGTCCACTCCATTTTGTCCTCGTTTGATAGGCTGAAAAATAAGTTGACTCAGTCTGTAACTGGCACAATCATTGTAGCTTCCCTCAACCTCTGGGTGCTATCCAGTGGTAGTTGACGCAACTCAACATTCACTTGCCTCCTGTCTAGAGATAGCTCTTGATCATACCTTCTCCTACTAGCAATCTCTACTATCCTACTATTTGTGCCCTCAAAATAAGTTCCAAATGTTGTAGCTATTTCAGATACCTCTTTCATTCCTCAGCAGATCTGCTCCTTTTCTTACCCGTAATGGTATTAGATGATGGCGTCAGATTGTATTCCTCCAGTGGCAAACATGGAACACTCCATCTCTACAGTTGTGATTTAATCACGTGGGGAGAAATCCTCATTGTCCCCAATAGCTTCCTCCTTCCCAATCTTGGCCCCTGTGTCTTTAGGTGACTCAAACCAAGTCACCAGTGGCTTTAGCCTTCCCAAACAAAACCAACCATGATTGAAAGTAGGGAAAAAACTTGTTCATCATGCCCTTTGCATATGACACTCTCCACACAATGAAAAAATAATTATAAAGTACTACATCCAACCAAGGTTTAAAATATCATTCGTTATGTATCATATCGGTTGATACTTATCGGGATTTGGGACCTTCAATACTGATTTTTATCAATGTATTGTTTAATACTGTTTGATATCGACCAATACATAATCGTATCACCTATAAAGTACGGACACGTCAGAATAGGTGCAGTAGCCGTGTCGAACACTCCGGATATACGGACACGCCGGGAACACACTAGGACGTGCCAGACACGTCATGTGGCGTGTTTTATTTTTCTTTAAAAAAATTCCAACCGTTGAGAGACGTGTGTCCAATTTCAGGCACGACAAGACACACCAATTCCAATGATGAAATAAAAAACCCTAAGAGCCTTAGTGCATAGTTTGAAATAGTACTCGCCCCTTGTCTTCGCTATCCACCGCGACCTTCACCAGCCAGCTCGATGACCACTGATAGCCTCAATCTCACCGGCGACAATTACTAACCACCTTCAATCGCCCTCTAAGTAAGCACTCTCATTTTCTTTCTTATATTTTTTGGCGGCTTCTCCCTCTATTTTTCGTTCTACTTACGTGCATCTTCTTCTCTCTCTTCTTCTTCTCCCTTTTTTTGTTTTTTCATTTTATGGTTTTTGCTTCCTTCAAGTCTTTGAAAGATTCGACGATAATGGTCTGTTAGTTGTTTAATGTTTTTTTTCTTTACTGTTTTAGTTTTTTCTTTACCTTTTTAGTCATTTTAAAAAAAAATTTCTTTACCTTTTTTATCCACCTCTTTTCCATTTTTTTATTTACCTTACTAGTTTTTTCTTTACCTTTTTTTGGAGGTTGCTTGTGAATGTTCTATTTATAAATATGGGATAAGTATATAAATATAAACATATTTTATGCCGTATCCCTACCGTGTCCATGTCCGTGCCCTAATATTTTTGAAATTGCCATGTCCCGTGACCGTGTCCATATCTGTATCTGTGTTTATCTGTGCTTCATAGCATATCACCAATATTGATATTGATAACAATGTCGATACGGTACCACAATTTAGAACACTACATCCAACAAGCAAATTATGAATATACATAATTTGCTTGTTGGATCATTTATTCATTGTCACCCCACCCAAAGGCACTTATTTTCAGCATATCTTGTACTACATGGTAATGTTTTCTCTGCATCTTAATGTTGGACTCAATGTGTAAAGTTGCTCTTAAATAAGTTCCAGGAAAAGTTTGTATTATCCTCTTCTCACTCTCCATAAAACCCAGCCTTAAAGTGACCATTGTTAAGGTTCCACATTCTATCAATGAGCAAATCTATCGTGTAAGTAATGAGGACTCCTCCCCACGCTTATTCCAAAACCTTCGAAACAATTTCATTGTCCTTCACTTAATCATACCTAATGGACAACCGTGCACCATATCCATCAATTAGAGGACTATGACTATGCACCTAATTTGATGCCAAAACAACATTTCATATATAAAAAGGTACGAGTACCAAACATTTACGGATATGATTGAAGTACTAACTACTTGACCACTCGCATGAAATGAAAGTTAATGTTACAGTTCTTCTTATGGAGTGGAAGCAACCATAGGAACATTGCCACCTTTTCCTTCAACACCACATACTTTGAATTAGATAACCCAATTCTAAGCAAAGTACTTGGATCTCTTACCAATCAATTCAAATTGTCAATTCTTGTTTAGAAAGGATGTGGTGATCTATGAAAGCCGAACAGTTAAGTTTCTTTCCATGGCAACATGCATAACCAACAAAAACACACCTCATGCATAATTTCTGGAAGGGACAATATGTTGCATGCATAACAATTAGTAACACATTTGGTACAAGTAAGGCATAATATCAGTATAATCAAGTAAGAAATTAACAATGCTGAAACAACTTGTAATATAAATTAAAATAGAATATTTTTAATAGCCAAAAACAAAAATAAATAAAAAAAATATTTGTACCCTCCACTTCAAAAGGGTAAGATCAAGAGATGCAGATGGCACAAATGCTGGAAACTTCCCCCACTGCCATTGTTGGCCAAATGGTTCATTGTTACTTTGTTAACAGTATCTTAGTTGTTGTCTCAAGTCTCCTTATCGTCTTGCAGATCCCCAAAAAATGATAAAATAACAACGAACTCTTCATAAAAACTACAAGCCACCGGTACATTACAAATCATTATTTCTTTGTAGTGGTAAAATTCAAATAACCCTTTTTTAGAGGCTACGGTCATAGCAGAGTTCAATAAGAAATTGTAAAAACATTGAATGAAAATAATCCCATGTTTCTCACTCTACAAATGTACTAGAGGGCTAATAGGGATTAAACAAAAACCGATAGCCTATTAGCTAGAATAGCATCAAACATTTGAAAGGGGGCAGGATGGCAACATTTTAGCAAGGAGAGGAGAGGCATTAGCTTTACACCGTTCAACTTTTTTGGGATCTAACTCAGTGGAGTGTGCGTGTATTTGGAATGGAAACAAGAAAAGAAAAGAAAATAAAATAAAAGAAAAGGGTTGTATCGGAGCAACAAATATCAATTTGTATAACTCGAGTATATTGGTGTCGAGCATTGTGGTTGTGTTTGACCGACAAGAAAATGGTGGACATTAGAAATGAATCAGAGCAATACATGGTCTCATTCTTTGACGCACACTAATTGATGAAACCAAACTAGAATTGAAAAAAATACGACATATCTGAATCAAAACAAACCAAATCTCCAAATTATCCATGAAAACATGGATATTGTGATGATCTAGGGCAATATTATTGCTGATGAGAGATGGCGGAGTATTGTCGCTAAGCGGTGTGCCGCCTTGCTTCTAGGGTTTCGCTGCTTCAAAAGATAGAAGAAAGATAGGTGTTTTAAGAACTGCGAAGTTTCTCGAGAAATGGCAACTGATATATAGGTAAGCGGTAGTTTCGACATTCTAAGAAAAATTCATTGCTCGAATTGTAAATGCACACCGAATCTAGATGGGCTGGATTAGTAGTAATGAGTTGAGTATGAGTATTAGCAATCTGCTTCATTACTCAGATTGATAATACATTGGGACTCTTTGTCTAGCCCAATATGTTGAAAACAAAAATAATTAAAGGCCCATTGGATTCACGACCCAGTCCGTTGGGCTACAATGGCTAACAAACATGGCCCATACGGTTATATATCATATGTGTAGGATGATGTCCGTGGGTTGCAAGTGGCGTTTTGGAAAGGTGTTGTGCAAACCAATGACCAAAGATCATCAGAGTAGAGGAGTAGAGAGCTCATGGAAGCGTCATACAGAGAGATGACTGTGGAGAAATCTCCCAAAGAGGTAGAAGATACTCATAAACCATAAGATTGAGTCTTTTAAGTTGAGGATCAACTCTTATATGTGGAAGATGGAGGAGTCCAGCTCGCCTTAGGAGGATAGGTGGCTCTTCCTTGTTGGCTTGACAAATTGGATGGGACAATCTCCAGTGCAAGTCCAAGCTTAAACTTTAAAGCTTATATATTAGGGTTGTAGAGGGTGATATGATAGGTGGTAGGTGTGATACGTGCTTCAAAATGTCACGTGCTTTGGGAAACACCCTCTTATGATTAATTAGGATGAATTTGCTCTCATAAAGGGTGATTCAAACTGTATTGATAAACTTCTTGCTATAGCCTCCAAGGCGCATGCCACCTTTGATCCAGAGCGAAAGTATGTATGCTAGAATACTTTGAGTGATTCTCTAAGAAAATTTGTCAAAATGGAGACACTAAGTTGGAGGGTGGCTGAGTGATTGTTTGCGAATAAGTAAAGCTCGATTTGTCCAATGCTGAGATTACTCTCTGTTATTTTTGCATGCACTTGCGTATTGGGAGGTAAATCCAAGTTTAGGGTAGTCCACGACCCTCTAATTAGGCTAGGCATGCAACCCTATAGCTCATCCATGTGATGACAAGAAGTTGAGAATGGTGGCTCAACAGGTGGCTAAGGAGTCTAGTTGACTCACGCGCAGGAGGTGAGGGAGTCAGGGCGGCTCTCTTGTTGGAGGTGTGGCGATTTGAGATGGATTGCTCGTTATGAGCTAGGTGAACCCTCCGAGATGTCACGTTCTGGCAAGTCTTCATAAGAGCTCTATGGTATGATGGATTGCAAAAGAAAAAGATTAATTTTTCTTTACTTTTTATTTAATTTGATTAAAAAGAAACTTTGGGATTGCATAGATCTTATCATCTACATCTAGAAAGCCGTCTTTTTTGGAAGAAGCTTGTACAATTTGGGAAGGAGTTTTGATTGTTAAAAAAAGAATCTACTTCAATCGGTATGCCCTTAGGCACGGCCATGCATAACAGAAAAATTAGACTTGGATAGGATAGATAATTAGTTAGAGCAATGGGTGCTGTAGTAAACTGATAGCAAAAAACGGAAAATCGATCACATTAAAATTACCTTCTGAGGAGGTTCGTTTGTTATCCAAAAACTGCTCAACAACAATTAAACAAGTGGGGAATGTTGGGATGAACTAGAGAAGTTTAGGTAGAGTCGGATCTAAGTGTTGGTCAGGTAAGCGGATCATCACTTTATATCAACAAAATTAGTATTTATTTTTGTTAATGTTTTAGTAGACTTACCAAATCATGATGACCTTGATCTCTTGAACTAGCACGAATTGCTCCTTGTCATATTTTTATAGCTTATTTGGGAAAAATTACCAAAATATGTTGTTGTCATTTTTCATTTATTTTCGTATATGCTATTATTTTTAAGTCTCCAAGTCCCTTAATGGAATTTTTGTACCATGCTGATTGTTGCAACACTAATCTATAAATGGTTTGCTTGGACTAAGATTAGGAAGACAATAGTAAGTTGTTTTTGTTTCTGTCCTCCCCACATAAATGTTTTTCTGGTTTAATAGATACTTGCAAGACCGATTTCTGTATAATCCGAAAAGAAAAGCAACATGCCTTTATAAAGTTTGAAATTTACTGAGTTTTCGAATTGGTTGATCAAACAATTGGATTAGTATAAAAAAGTGCTAATGGCATAATCAGTCCATATATTGCTCGAAGTACAGTAGGAAGTATTAAGTGCCTTCATTGTGGGAAGGAGGAGATAGTGCATATCAGTTCAAAATTTTTATTTAGGGTTTAGAGATAGCAGACCAAAGATCTTTATTTGTTGAAATATGATAATTTTAAGAAAAATTACACGAACACCCCTTATACTATTAGCGTGTATCACTTTACTCTCCTGAACTAAAGAAGCGTACAAATAGACCCCTTAAATATTCGATGGTATCACTTAAACCCCTTCTGTCTTTTAAGTTAACAGAATATTGCACGAACACCTCTTAAACTATGAAATTGTATCACTTTACTTTCCTGAACCAAGGGGTTGAAGTGATACCATCAAATAGTCAAGGGGGTTTATTTGTACGCTTATTTAACGAAATACTAACGGAAGGGATTGGAGTGATACCATCGAATAATTAAGGGGTCTATTTGTACACTTCTTTAGTTCAGGGGGATAAAGTGATACACGATCGTAGTATAAGGGGTGTTTGTGTAATTTTCCATTTAGTTATTCACTCCTACCACGTTCATTAAGTTATCACCCATATTGTTATGTTTATAAATTGTGAATGTTATGCTGTGTCTCCACCATTTTAGCAAATAAATTGTGTTCCTCTCAATATCTCTTTGGTTAGTGACATTTTAATTTTGTGAATTATATTTACCTAAATCTTTGTCCTTTTAGGTCATTGCCTTTTCCTGGTTATTTGTTTTGCGTTAGTTTGCAAAATATTTTGTTATTTAACTGGCTTTATCGCACTGTTTTTGGTAGAGGCATGTGGGTTTTGTTCAGTCTACAAGGACAAGTTCTTTACACCTAACAGCATGAGTGGATAAGGATGCATCATTGCAGGTGATATAATATGGGATTTCCATATAGATGGGGGAATTGTAAAATTCTGAGCTATGCAGTATTTGGTGTTTAGGTTCTACAGGGTAAAAGATGAATGTGCAGGCACATAAATCGGGACAAATTACAGGGCAGGTACCTAACCAAGCTGGAACTCAGTTGTCTGGACTACCGCAGCCTAATGGAAGTTCTTTTTCTAGCCAGACACGAAGTTTAGGTGGTCATAATAATACACTGAATATGGAGCCCGAGTTGGCAATAGCACGCAGAATTATGCAAGGGAAGATGTAAGACAATCCGTTACCATCCACTTTATTCATTTTGATTTTTCTTGCAATATTGGGACAAAGGCTTAATTTGGTTTGGTTTGGCTTGGTTTATGCCACGTATATTTGTGTATGTCGAGGTTGGCATGCTTTTGTCGGTTAGGAAAGGGTCTTTTTTGGGGGGGGTGGGGGGTTGTTTGGAGGAGTGGTAGAATGGTGCAGAAATAATTTGTGGAATCATTTTATTTTTGTATGAATTTTGGAACGTTGGAAAAAAGCCATGTAAGAAATCAGGGGTCAACATAGGATACTACAATATGATCACAGTCAGACATTTTTCATTCTTTGGTTCTTTTGAAAATCAACTGATAATTATACTTCTCTCAGTCAAATTTCCACATTTTCTTTTTCTTGGGGCCCAAAGGGCCAACCAAATTAGGCCAGCATTTGTGGCCTAAGTCTTTTGTTGATCAGCAGCAAAAGTAAAATTTAAGCAAAGGAAAAGAAGAGCAATAAGAAGGTACAATGGGGGACAAGAGTCCGCCATAAAAAAACAATAAAGAAATAAAAAATTACATGTCACGGGCTACTCTCCAAAACGAAGCACAAAGAATTCAATACCCCGATATAGTTTTGACATGGTGCAACATATGGGTGGTTATCTGATTTATATTGTTTTGACCATTGGACTGGAGTTAAGGGTGGAAGATGTACTTGAAAAGATGGAATATTATTTATTCTGATTTAGAAATTAATTGCAATCTATTTATATTTTGTTTTTAACATGTGAAGATTGTAGAGACAATGAACACTAGGGTCTAGAAGAAAATTTCACGATGACCAATGTACTAAATAACTTGACCCTACTGATGTTTGGGTTTAGCAATCTCCATCTTAAAATAGACTTGATGGTGGTGGGCCACCACACTTAACACTTAGTTGGGCTTGTGCTTATTATCTGCCCAGTCAACCTGCTATATCTGCAGCTCAACCTTATATGAGCCATAAGTGGATATTTAGTATTGTTGCCAATAATGTGAATGTTATGCTTGTTAACTTTGAGATTAATAAATTTATATGGGACTTAAGTGACTGAGGGATCATACCATTCGAGACCTTTTTTATCTTCATGTTTTTTGGTAGTTCTGAAATCAAGAAGATTAACTTCCTTCCCAAAAGGTTGAGCATGAAGTTTTTTTCCCTTTTGGTGGGGACCAAGCGATTTCCTCTCGGATTCGCTCTAGCAGTTGAGGAATGTTAGTGTAATAACTCTTTTTGGACCGTGGTCATAACCTGTGGCATTTTCTGCAAGTGGCTGCTGCCAGACTTGGATTCGCATTCTCGCAATTGGCAGTCCTAACTTTTATAATAGCAATGGCCTCTGCTTAAGTTGACGCTCCCGCTACATTGTTATAAATGTGCCTTATAATCTTTCTTGCTCCTTTCTATACCTTCTTAATGTGCCTGTTGCTGTTATTTTACAGTAATACGTGTTATTTTACAGTAATACGTGAGAAGGATGACTTCATTAAATTTGTTTATTTCATTCTGATTTAAACATTGTATTTCCTTTCCTTTCTCCAGCCATGAATTTCTTGTGCAACGGCAACAACAAGCTCATGAAATACAACCAAAGAGGTTTCTGGATATTGTAAGACGCCTAGATGAGGGTCTATTCAGACATGCTGCTACAAAGGTTCCTTCTAATGTCATACATTTTTTTGACACTTGATGGATACTTCAAAGATATTTCTTGAACTCTCCCAACGCGTTTTATGTGATAAATTTCTTCATAATAACAATGTTTTGCATTATTCAAAATACAAATATGCACACTAAATATCTTTTACAGCCCGTTTGGTTATCAATAAGAGAA
This sequence comes from Heliamphora exappendiculata, assembly GCA_034768845.1. NCBI lineage: Eukaryota > Viridiplantae > Streptophyta > Magnoliopsida > Ericales > Sarraceniaceae > Heliamphora > Heliamphora exappendiculata. Next base: position 11,127 of record JAOTRH010452918.1, on the reverse strand, counting down.
AAGAAAAGAAATGATTATGTTTTCTCTCTTTAAGTTATAAGAGCAAAGAAAAGAAATGAAATGATTATGATTTCTCTCCTTTTTGTTTGGATTAATCGGAGAGAAAAGAAAATGACTTATCTTTACTTTTGTTTGGTTAGAGTTCATAAAAGAAAAGAAAAGAAAAGAAAAGAAAGAGTACTAGTTATTTTACAAAAATAACCTTGTTTTTACCATTACTTTTTTACTTCTTTTATTTTTAGATGGGTAATTTAGGTATTATAAAACAAAACTAATCAACTCGATTCTTTTCTCTCCAAATCTCTCAAAATTTGAGAGATTTGAAAAATGGGTTTGAGAGAATAAGAGTCCGTTTGGTTGTGTTTTCTAAAATTGTTATTTGAAAATTGTTTTGTAAAAACAAATTTAGAAAACAGTTTTGTAATATTTTAAAAAGAAAAATTGCATTTAGTGTATTATTTTTAAAAATTCTAAACCTAACATATCCCTAACCCTAACCCGGAACCACCGCGCCGCCGCCGGCAGTGCCGATGCCGCCAGTGATGAAGAAGCCCAAATCGGGCAAACTCGGCGACGATGACAGGGGAAGACGACGGTGAAGAAGCCGAAGAAGATGAAGAAGCCGAAGAAGAAGAAGAACTAGAACCAGAACCAGAGGAAGACGACGATGACAGGCCGGCGACGATGGTGGTAGCTCGACGACGGCGGAGAGACAAATGGATGAGAAACGAAGAAGAAGAAGATGAAGAAGACGAAGAAGAAGAACATGAAGAAGACGAAGAAGAAGAAGAACCAGAACCAGAGGAAGACGACGATGACAGGCTGGCGACGATGGTGGTAGCTCGACGGCGGCGGCGGTGAAATTGGAAACCCTAGCTGACGACAACTGAGAGGCTGAGACGAACGACGACGACTGAGAGGTCGATCGCGACGCCGACGACGACTGAGAGGGACTGAGAGCCCGACGGGGACGGTGACGCCGGCGCCAACGGCGACGGGAACTGAGAACAGAGGAAGACGATGAGTTTTTTTTGTTTGATTTTGTCTGAAAAAACAGAGGAGAAAAATCCAAAAACACGATTTTCGTGTTTTCAAAAAAGAGCCAATTTTTAATTCCGTTTTTTCTCTTTTTTGATATTTTTTTTCCAAAATTACTACCAAACGAATTTTTTGAAAAATTGTATTCATAATTCTCCGAAAACTGTTTTCGAAAACAGTTCCAAACGGGACCTAACTCTTTCTCTCCATTTTTCTCCATTTCTCTCAATTTCTCCTCTCTTTAATAAACCAAACAAGTGATAAGAGATGAGAGAATTTTATTTCTTCTTTTCTCTCCAAATCACCCAAACTAAACGGAGTGTTAGAACATTTACAAGAGAACATGTAAGACTTTTTAATTTCATTAGTGATATGCTGTATATTCTTAATTATCACTGAATACATTATTTACATATTTGATATATAATAAGTTGAATAGTAAAATAGTGATTTAGGATTAAAGGAGAGAAAGAAGAAGAGAGAAAGGCAGAGAGAATATTATTAGGAGAATAATGAGGTTTCACCTCTACACTACACCAGTATTTATATAAAGAGACACTAAACTAATTACAAAATGACCCAAACATACATAAGTAATTATCTAACAATCTAACACTTACCCTCAAACTGGAGCATAGAGATCAAACGTACTCAGCTTGGAAAGAAGTCACTGGAAGCCAAAAGCAGTTAACGGTTTGGTAAGAATATCACCAAATTGATTTTCTGAGCGAATATATGGAGTGACAATTTGCTTCGTCATCAAGTCCCGAATAAAATGGCAGTTAACCTTAATATGCTTAGTGCGCTCATGGAATACTGAGTTATTAGTAATAAATATGGCCGCTTGATTGTCACAAAACATATCCATAGGACGAGAAAACGTGATGCCGAAGTCATGAAGAAGAGAACGAATCCACAACATTTCAGACGCAGTATGGGCTATAGTACGATACTTTGCTTTAGCACTGGAACGGTCAACAATGGTCTATTTCTTACTATGCCAAGTGACAAGATTACCACCAACAAATGTACAATAGCCAGAGGTGGACCGTCTATCAAAGCGACTATCTGCCAAATCAGCATTACTAAAGCCAATCACAGACAAATGATCAGATGGACGATATAATAATTCACGACACGGGGCACGTTTCAAGAAGCGAAGGATATAACAAACAACATTAAAGTGTGGCTGACGAGGAGCATGCATAAACTGGCTAACAACACCAACATATGTAATATCAGGATGGGTGACCGTGAGGTAAATTAATTTTCCAACAAGCCGCCGATAACGACCAACGTCTAGAAAGGGTTCTCCTTGTCCAGCATTGAGCTTAACAGTAGAATCCATAGGGGTATCAACAGGACAAGCACCAAGCAACTCAGTTTCAGAGAGAAGATTAAGAGTATACTTACGTTGGGATAAAGAGATCCCTCAAGAGGAACGAGCAACCTCAGTCTCAATAAAGTAACGAAAAATGCCTAAACCGTTGGTATGAAAATGATGAGCCAAATGTCGTTTTAACACAGCTATATTAGTAGAATCATCACCAGAAATAATACTATCATCAACATAAACAATCAACATAATAGTACTAGCAGAAGAGTGATGAACAAAAACTGAATGATCAGATGTGAAACGCCGAAAATCGTATGCAATAACAATAGAACTGAAGCGATCAAACCAAGCACGAAGAGATTGCTTCAGACTATATAAAGTCTTACGCAAGCGACAAACAAGATGCTCGATGCTCACTGCCAGGTACAACATAGCAAGGGGGCTGATCTATATAGACCTCTTCTTGAAAATCACCGTGAAAGAAGGCATTCTTAATGTCAAGCTGATATAATATCCAAGAACGACTAACAACAACGGATAGAAGGATTCGAATAGAGTTAAGGCGAGCCACAGGAGAAAAAGATTTCAAGTAATCAACGCCTTAAGGTTGAGTATAGCCCTTAGCAACCAAACGTGCCTTGAGACGCTCAATAGAACCATCCGAAAGGTACTTTACTGTATAGACCCAACGACATCCCACCGCTTGCTTCTCAGGTGGAAGAGTGGTTATCTCCCAAGTTTGATTCTTACAAAGGGCATGCATTTCCTCATCTATAGTAAGTTTCTAGCTAGATATGGACACAACCTACTTGTAAGAAGTAGGAATAGAAATGGACGACAAAGTAGAAGTAAAAGAATAAAGATAAGATGACAAACGATCACAAGACACAAAATGAGCAATAGGATGTTGGGTGCGTGTAAGTTTACCTCGGCGCAAAGCAATCAGTAAGTCATTGGAACTAGGAGCAGAGGAGATAGGAACCTCTATCGGAGAAGATGAAGAATCCGGGCCATATGAAATGACGGGCCTATCTTGAGATCGCTGATAAACCTGCAAAGGTGGGTTAGAGGAAGAAGATGGTGCCATAGATAGAGGTAGAGGAAGAGTAGGAGAAGAGAGAGACTCCCCCTAATAACAACAGATGAGATCAGAAGAAAGGTGGCTAACGAAGGAAGTGAAGAAGGGAGTGGACTAAAAGGTCACATCAGCACCCACGAAGTATCGGCAAGACTCTAGATGATAACACGGTATCCTTTTCTAGTACGAGAGTACCCAAGAAATACACACTTACGTGCGCGAGGGGATAACTTATCAGTACCAGGATTAAAAACGTGCACAAATGCAGTACAACCGAAAACCCGAGGAGTGAGTGAGAAAGGTGGAGAGTTGGGATATAACAATGAAAAAAGAGACTAACGATCGAGAACATTGGAAGGCATACGATTAATCAGATGACAAGTAGTAAGGACAACATCACTTCAAGAGTGTTTTGGAACATGGGCATGAAACAATAAGTTCCGAGTAACATCAAGCAGATGACGGTGCTTGCGTTCAGTAATGCTATTTTGTTGTGACGTGTGAGCACAAGGTCTGATGAATAATACCACGGTCGATACAAAAAGAAGTAACAGTAGACTGTATATATTCTAACGCATTATCCGAACGAATAACTTTGATGCGCTTGCTAAATTGAGTAAAAATTTCATCATAGAATGTAGAGAGAGTATGAGGCAATTTAGACCGTTATTTCAACAAAAAAGCCAAGAAATATGAGAGAAGTCATTAACAAAAATAACAAAATAAGAATATTCACTAGTACTCAGAGTTCGAGAAGGACCTCAGATGTCTGTATGGACCAAATCGAAGGATGCGGACTAACGATGATGGCTATGATTGGAAAATGAATTACAGTGATGCTTGCCTAATTGATAGGCTTCACACTCGAGATGGAATGCATGAGGTAAGTTGGGGATGGCCAACTTAAGCTTAGCTAGAGAAGGATGGCATAAGTGAAAGTGCCATGGAAGAGCTGAAATGGTAGCACTTAAGGCGGATGAAGTATGGAAAGGATAATCAGAATCAATGTCAAGAAAGTAGAGCCCATTCTTCTCATGCCCCGAAGCAATCTTCTTGGTCTTGAGGTCCTGAAAAACACAAGAAGTAGGAGAAAATGTTACAGAGAAATACATATATTTAGTGAATTGACTAACCGATAGCAAGTTAAAAGAAAATCATGAATATAAAAACTAGAAGGTAAGGCTAAAGAAGGAGAAGGATGAAGGACACCTTGCCCGTGAACCGATAGAGAGGAGCCATCAGCTAAGACTATATGGTGCTTAATAGGAGTCAAATGAGAGAAAAGAGATGGATTACCAGACATATGGGAACTAGCGCCTGAATCAATGATCCAAGTTGGAGAAGAGCCTCACATGCAATATTATTCGAATTAGCTAAGGTAGTAGTAGAAGAGAGCGACAGAATCTCACACAAGGCTCGAACAAGCTCACTAAGCTGAATTTGGAGAGCATAAGAAGAAGTCTGTACTTTAGCCATAGGAAACCAAGCAGATGAGAGGAGGCCAAATCCAAAGAAAAGCAAACCAACAGTCGCGGTCGCATGACAAATTAGGGTAAAATCAAAATAATCCAATGGGAAAACCAAATGAGCTAAATCCTAACAGTCCATAAGCCTAGATAATGTCAAAAAATCCCAAATGAAGCCAATCAGCTTACCGAAGTCTACAGCAAAAACCAAATCACCAAAATCCCCAAATTGAACTCTCAAAACGAATTGTGGAAAACCAATTCGAACTCAGATCCAAGCGAAACACTAAATCAACTAACCAGAGCTCAAAATCAAGTACCAAATCTTAAAAACGACCACCGAAATCACAAAATCAAACTACATCCAAGCGAAACACCAAATTGCAGATCGCTGAAGTTGAAATCTCCAAGCGAAAGCCCCAAATCGAACTGAATCCACGAATCGAACCAAAAATTGAACTAAATCCCCAAATCGGACTCTCAAATTGAACTGAAAATCCCAAAATCAAACTAAAAGGACCCCAAATCGAACTAAAATCCTTAATTGATCACCAAAATCTTGAAATCGAACTCAAATCCAAGTTGAAATACCAAATCGATCACCTAATTTGAAGCAAGGAGCAGTCGGCAACCAAAAACCACGATCGAAACCAGCAAATCAAGTCGAATTAGAAGAAAGAAGGTCGAAATCTAGTCAATGAGCACCAAAACAAGCATCTGAAGGAGAATCGCAGCACGATGTGACCAAAAAATGTGAAGTCGGCGTCTAAGGTTTCAGCCACCGACATGAGTGAGCTTCGAATCTATGTTAATAGTGTTCAAATCAACAAATCGATGTCCTAGAGGGCCAGTAGGGATGATTTTGGCACCCACAGAAGAGATCGCAACAACAAAAAACCAGATTGGAGGCTCTAAATCGCGATTCGCGAAGAACAATGCATTGGTGCTGAAATTATGAAAAAAATCGAAAAAAATATCAAACAATTGAGAACAAGAAGGGAAAAATCATTGAAGCATAGATCGGGACTAGTCAACCATCTGGGAACTTTTTTTTACAGTCACAAATTCAGAAAAAAGAAAAGAAAAAGAAAAAGAAATGAGTGAAAAAGAACGTTGGATCGGCATGCTCTGATACCAAGTTAAATAATAAAGTAATGATTTAGGGTTAAATAAGGAAAGAAAGAAGAAGAGAGAAAGGCAGAGAGAATATTATTAGAAGAATAATGAGGCTTAACTTCACTTCTACACCACTCCAGTATTTATATAAGAGACACCAAACTAATTACAAAATGACCCTAACATACATAAGTAATTATCTAACAATCTAGCATAACAAATATATAAAAATTTAAACGCTTAACGTGTCCCATACGTGTTTTTTCTTGCTTCTTTTCTTGCATTTTTTAAAAATTGACGTGTCAAGCTTGTCCGTGTCGTGTCGCTTGTCCCTATCCATGCTACTTAGGCGTATAAGCACAGAATAATGGGGTTTTCTTGAAGGTGTATTTTATATTTTTCCTTAGGGCCAGAAGGATCTTTTTGCATTATTGAACTTCAAGAGTTTTCAAGGAACAACCAATTGGTAGACCACATTTGTATGCTGACCTATTGTGTTTGTTTATGACATGAGCTTTCCTTGTATTCCCAGGAGGAGTATATGAGCCTGGAGACGCTAGAGAATCGTTTGCATGTTTTGATTAAGCGTTTGCCCATGAACAATCACAATCAACAATATCCGCAGCTTGTTAATTCTACCTCTCCTACTGCTACAATGATGCCAACACCTGGTGTGCCTCAGAGTGGGAATTCAAGCATGATGGTTACATCATCTATGGATACTTCCATGATTGCTGCCAGCGGTGGATATGGCATAGTACCTGTAACTGGTAATACTGGAAGCTTATTACCAACTGCTAATGGGCCTTCTATTGGAATCCACGGTGGTTCTTTTAATTCGTCTGATGGTACTTGGATTTTTATTTCTTGTGAGTCCGTAGCTATCAATTGCTTTTCATTTACACCACTGTAATAGAATCTACTTTTGCAGGGCTTACATCTAATGCATATCAACAGTCGCTTTCCAATTTTCCCACAAGTTCCAGTGGCACTAACTTGGTATCCTCAACTGGTGTACAAAGAATGACAAGCCAAATGATCCCTACTCCTGGTTTCAATAGCGACAACCATCTGTCCTTTATGAATTTGGAATCTTCTAATGATACTGGTGGCTTTTCAACTGTTGAATCTACTATGGTATCACAGCCTCTGCAACAAAAGCAGCATGTTAGTGGTCAAAACAGCCGAATACTGCACAACCTTGGTAGCCATATAGGTGGTGGTATTAGGTCTGGTTTGCTGCAGAAATCTTATGGATTTTCCAATGGGGCTTTGAATGGAGGTTTAGGTATTATGCAGAACAATTTACAGTTTATCAATGGTTCTGGAACTTCTGAGGGTTATCTGACAACCACATCATATGGCAATTCACCCAAACCTTTACAACACTATGATCAACGTCAACGGCCATTGATGCAGGGTACTCTCTCACTCTCAGTATGGTATATCTTATGAGGTCTGACATGTCACTCTTTCAGAAGTATGTGGAAGATGTGACCTTTTAAGTTGTAGATTTCTTTTTCTCCTAAAACTGCTTTCTCACCACTCATAATTCAATTTGGCAGGTGACGGATATGGAATGAGCACTCTTGATTCTTCAGGGTCTGGTAACTTCTATGCTCCAGTAACCTCTGCTGGTTCAGCAGTGAATAATCAGAATTTGAATCCATCAAGCTTGCAGTCTCTACCCAGAACCACCTCTCCATTGATGACTAATCAGTCAAATTTGCACGCTACCCAGCAGGTTGCCCATATAAAGTCTCAATCCGTTGATCAACCAGTAAAGATGAATTTCCAAGCTTCAAGCTCAGTGCGAGAGAATCTTGTACAATCTCATCATCAGCAGCAATTTCATCAGCAGCCTCTCCAGTTACAACAACAGCAATTTGTTCAAAATCAACTCCAACAAAAGCAGGAAATTCAGCAGCACTACATATTGTCGAAGAATGACTCTTTTGGTCATTCTCAGGTTACTTCTGATATAAACGGTCAACTAAAGCCTGAGCATGGAATGGAGTGCCATGATGAAACTTTGCATTCACAACTTTCACAACAGCTCCAATTTTCTGCTGAAGATCGTTCCAGATGCACTCAGTTGCTTTCTCTTCCATCTGTCTCGCAGGATATATACTCCTCTTTGACTCAAACTTCACAGCAGAGGCAACAATTGCTGCATCCTCACCAGCTCGTTGTTGACTCTCAAAATGAATTGGACTGTCCTTCTGTTGGAGGACGATCAGAGAGACTGCTTCCAGGTCAATGGAATCCTAAGTCACAGGACAGGTCTCAGATACCGGGGAACTTGTTGCATGAACAAAATATTCAAGAAGAATTCCATCAGAGAGTAGCGGGGCAAGATGAAGCGCAGCGCAATAATTTATCATCTGAGGGATCTACTTGTCAAACTGTTGTTACTGACACAGTGCCACCCCTGACCTCAGTTGGTGCTGCCTATAGATCTGCTAATGCCAACCGTGAACACCAGTTCAAGAATCAACAAAGGTGGTTATTGTTTTTGAGGCATGCACGCCGGTGTATAGCCCCTGAAGGGAAATGCCAGGAAGTTAACTGCATTACTGTTCAACAACTTTGGATTCATATTGAACGATGCAATATATCTCAATGCAATATATCTCAATGTCTGTATCCTCGTTGCCACCATACCAAGATACTACTTAATCATCATAAGCATTGCAGGGACACAGGTTGCCCAGTTTGTGTTCCTGTCAGGAATTTTCTACAGACACAACTGAAAGCACGTACTCGCTCAGATTGTAATTCAGGCTTGCCTTGCTCAATCAATGGATCATGTAAATCATTTGATACCAGAGTTATTGCAGCTCAATTAACTTCAAATACGAGTTCACCAGTGGTTGAAACTTTGGAAGATTTACAACCTTCACTGAAACGTGTAAAGACTGAGCTGCCTTTCCATCCTATTGTTCCTGAGATTGAAAATTCTGTTTCAGTTCCTACCGGTGGTGAAGCCAACGTACTTATCGATGCACAAGGTCATGGTGACACTTGTAACCCAATGAAAGCTGAGGTTACAGAAGTGAAGATGGAAGTTCCTGTAAGCTCTGGCCAGGGAAGCCCTGTTACTGGTTATATGAAGAAGGATAATCTGGATGATACGTACGGTCAAAAACCTGTCGGCGAACCTATTATATCTGATGATCCTGCTGGTTCTGCTCAGCAAGGTTGCACTAAAAGGGAGAAAGATATGGACCAAGCTAAGCAGGCAACCATGACATTGCCTGCTGAAAATGCAGCTGGAACCAAGTCTGGAAAGCCTAAAATAAAGGGAGTATCATTGACCGAGCTGTTCACTCCTGAGCAAATCCGGAAGCATATTATAGGTCTCAGGCAGTGGGTTGGCCAGGTCAGTTTATGCATCTGCTCAGTGGATCCTTATTGTCCTTATAAAATTTAAGTTTTACATTAAACATTTCCAAACTTAGGCAGTATTCTCTGATTTCTAACAGTTAGGATGAGAAGTTTGAACAGAACTAGGTCATGTGCCCCTAATAGTATGTTAGTTCTATTGGCATGTAAAAAACAGAGGCCTGGAAGCACACACTCATCTTCACATTTACATATACATGTGTTGACAATGTATGGATGGATGAATGGTATGGGAAAATAAAGGCACTCAACTAGGCTCAAGAGTCACCGAAAGTGGAAGGAGGTGAGAGCTAACAACCTCAGGCAAGACAGGGATGGCAGTAATGACCAGAAGGCAATGGCATTGATTGAACTTGTCAATAAACGAGGAGTGGCTTTAATATAAGCCGAACCGGGGAAGGGAGACAGCTTTCATGTACCACGTGGCTAGTCTCCCTTCTTCGAGGTTTGACTTCTCTGTCACCTGGTGGCATAGTTTTAAAAAGTGGCCGCTACCGTTACATAATGGCCTCGTTACCCGTTACGGCCGATTTTTCGGTGTGAAAGAAATTCACAAGTGTAACGGCCGTTACACCACCGTTACGGCCGAAACAGACCGAAACGGCACTGCTACGACCGTTACGGCTTGTGTAACAGGATTTTAGATCGTGAATTCTTTGATTTCATTTTTTCATCAACAGATTTCACGTTTTCTACTATTTTTAACCTAAAATTATTCATAGTAGTCCAACAAGCCAAATATTACTTGGACATTGTGGGATTTGCCTCAAATCTTTTCAATTTCACAGCAATCGGCTAATTTTGCTCTTCGTAAAATGAATTTTAATGTTTTGAAACTTTTTAGTGTTTTAAAACCTTTTTTAGAAAAAAATAATACAAAATTTTTAGGAATTTTTTCTTCTTTTTAAAACATGAATTTGTTTTATTGAAAAATATTATTTTTGTTACTTTCGATAGAAAATTGTTGAATTAGTTTTTTTTTAATATAAAAAAATTTATATTATATGACAACTTAAAATGTATCCTTTTTTTTTACAAAAACTAATTACTATTTTTTTGGAGAAAATCTTTTCTTCTCATCTGAAAACTAAAAATTAAAATTGTTATTTTTTCCATCCAAAAATTAAAAATTGAAAATATTGTTTTTGTTACTTTTGATAGAAATTTGATTTTGAATAAATTTTTTATTTATAAAAAGCAACAGTTTTGTTTATAAAAAGAAAATGTTGAGGAGGGTATGTGAATTTTATAATTTCTATATAATAAAACAGCTCATGTTTTTGAAATGTCCTAGAAACAAACTATCTTTAAAGGCTAAGATTTATTATACTACTCTAATCCTACGGTTCAGATTATCATCTCTCTCCTCATTTAATGCAGTTAGTTTAAAAAAATATCACCTCTCTCCTTATTTAATATCTTTCTCCCTCTTCATTTTTCTCTCTTCAAAAAATATCATTTCTCTTCATAAAAAAATGAATTTTAATGTTTTGAAACTTTTTTTAGAAAACAATAATACAAAATTTGTAGGAATTTTTTCTTCTTTCTAAAAAATGAATTTGTTTTATTGAAAAATATTATTTTTGTTACCTTTGATAGAAAATTGTTGAATTAGTTCTTTTTTAATATAAAAAAATTTATATTATATGACAACTTAAAATGTATCCTTTTTTTTACAAAAACTAATT
>JAOTRH010452907.1:0-23439 GCA_034768845.1 Heliamphora exappendiculata | reverse complement strand
AACTTCAAGGGGAGAAAGAGTGGAGGGAAGAACTTAAAGCAATTCTGGGCATCCCTGAACCACCTAACTCCCGATCAAGTACCAATTCTCGTTCTATTCTAGACTTACTGCTTATTGCTTTATATGTCTACTGATCACTGCTTATTGTAGTATACACTATTCTATGCACCAGTCGCTCTACTGCACTGTTCACTATACTGCACTATTCACTGTACTAGTCATTATACTGCTGACTGATTACAGGATCGTTAGGACATTTTAGCAGCAATAGAGGACTAGGCTGGCAAGGATTTGACGCGTAGCCTTGATGCTTCCCGGAGGTAGATTTTGCTGGAGGGCCCCTTTTATCAAGAGTACTACTCATGGCATCTGTCTGGTGCATGCGAGCTGGAGGAGCCACCGAAATTCAGAAGTGATCAAGTCCCAGCGACTGCTACTAGAGCCCCCTACTTTAGAACTGTTGGGACCTGAGGGAGACTACACAGCATAGACCTAGGCACATATGTTAGGACCACTAGGTCCTGGCCTAGCTGCCCCTGCTGGTAGGAGGAGGAAACAAGCACCGGAGGTTGTTCCTAATGTGGGTGTCGGAGTAGAGGCTACTGCTGGTGCTTGAGTTGCTGCTGCTGGAGCGGGTGGAGCTATAGAGGTGCCTTGGACTGTATTCGTCCTCATCACCAAGTATCCTTTTGAAATGCCCATTCTAGTTCCTCTAGCTCTGGAGTACAGACCGGTTCACGCTCAAGTTTGATCTTCTTTTCACTATTTTCTTTTCTATCTTTCCTTTGTTTAAACTGCTTATCTCTTGTTCCTCTTTGGCAGATGAAATAGGCTTGGCTAGATCACCTCATACTGGTGGTAAGCGGTATGCGAACTTTGATCCGCCAGCAGCATACCGCTCTGCATGCAGTTGGGGTTGTCTTTGTCCCTCAACCAGTTGTGATAGTGAGTATTTCTCAGCTTTCCTTTCTACTATTAGTTTCTTCATTCTTTTCCTTGCTTATCTTTGTTCTTCTATTCTTTCATAGCCACGTGCCCCCAGCTTAGAATGTTGCCTAGCCACAGGTCCAGGGTGAGCCACAACTTCCAGTTCCTACCCCAGTTCAAGGTCATGGGTCCTGTGCTTCTTCCCGAGCTCGCTATACTTGAGGATCTATTTCATCTGCTCGAAGCTGCTCCTGAGTTGTATCTTCTTCTTCTGGCTACGATGATGATGACATTGATGATCTGTTCAATTCATCCAAGGCTGGCTTTTCAGACGTTGGTCCCTCTTCCCACCAATTCCGTTAGAGACATTAGAGAGAGAGAGATCCCCTCCCCTTTTCATACATTTTGATACATTCTGATACATTAGTTCTATAGGCCTGCGTGCCCCAAATTTGCTGGTTATTGGGTTTAGGTTCCCTTACTTTATTCTTTCTAATACATTCGTGCCATTCACTGCTTTATATATACATTTGCTTGCATCTTCATTCACTGCTTATGGTACTTTGAATGTACTATGCATGATGCAAGTCTCGAAAGAAAATTCATCTTTATTAGGGATGTTTGATTCCAATGACAAAGGTTACAAAATACAAAAAACTACGAAAATGGAGGATAAGATAGAGTGCCCGCCACCTTTAAAAGTGGTGGTCGCTAGGTTTGGAGATGGTGGTCGCCATAAAGTACAAGAGCCAGGTGCCGGTTGCCAAGTTTGGAAGGTGGTGGCTTTGTACTGTGCACTTTTCAACCTAGCGGTCCCATACTCAGAGGTGGCAGTCACCACATGCATTCTACTTTTTCAAAATTTTTGACGCATAGCCTTCTCACGCCTTATAAATATAACCTTGGGGTCCCTATTTTCTGTCACTTTCATCATGATGGCTTTTTTCCATGGCCCACTTTCTACATGGATTGATGAGTTTTCACATGTTGAACGTCTTAACTTTGACTCATTCGGTATCAACTCTCTGTTTTCCCTAATGGCTGTAAAGATTAACGAACCTACTGAAGGCTGATGCTCAACTGTGGGACCCATAAACCCATGTTTTCTATTTTGATTCTAAGGAGCTATGCTCCATTATAAAGGAATTTGCTTCCATTCTGGATCTAACCCCGATGAAATCTGTAGCTGTGCCAACTTTCTTCCTCTCTACTCGACAATAAATAATATAATTCTATGGCCTATACAAAATGGAGGCTTCCCTCTTAACATACAATGACTGTCTTGACATTCCCTAGTTTATTGTGAGATTTTGACCTATTGGCGATCCTAGCGACCTTGCCTTTCAGTTGCGGCGCCATTATGTATTATGCTTCTACCTCCTTTCCCATTACCTCTTGGTTCCCTCTGATGGACGTATTAGCTACTTATTAGTGGACATTGTAGGTCAAATGTGGTTGGGGAAAGACTTTGTCCTGCTAGTTTTTGCTGAGACGTTGATTGGCCTGGACGCTATTCATCGCGACGAGACTACTACTTTTGCTGGCAGCCCCTTGGTTGAAAACATAGTACCTTCGGCCCCTAGATTAATCACCTCCCACTTGCTTCTTCTACAAGTCTCTAATGATCAATTCATCCACTTTTCAGTCCTCATAACTACCATCAAGCAGGCAATAGTGAATCATGAAGGGTATCTTCCTCTATCGAAGTTCCTTCGTTACAATCTTAAACTGGTTAGTTCCACCCCATGTTTCTCCATCAAAGGAGCATATTTGTAGTTTTAACCACCTTCCACTTGCCTCTTCCATGAGTCTTCAATGATCAGCTCATTCCTCATTGGACTTTTGTCGGGGGCCTTTAGCTACTCTCTCAAGTGGGTCAGTTCCACTCCCAACTTAGCCATCACAGGTGCATTCATGTCGATCTTGTAGACCATGGTCTTTTGGCTAGCTCCCTTCTATCCCTTCATCTAGTTTAGGCTCAGTCCCCAAGAGCTCATCATTATGTCTCCCTTCATCGAGTTCAGATTCGGGCTTCAAGGGTCATCATCACGTCCTCCTTCCATCTCTTCATCCAGTTCAGGTTTGGGTTTCAAGGGCTCATCATCACGTCCCTCCCCATCCTGGCCGGCTATCTTTGCAAATATGAGTAATTCCATGCTCCTTCACTTTTTTCCCTTTTTACTAATTTCTCTTGGTTTTCACTTCTAACCTCTCTTGCAGATTTGGCTGATGGAGAAGATAAACCTCATGCAAAAATTAGCCACAGATAAGTACAATGAAGTGGCTCTCCTCTATTGCCCTTATTATCAGATATGCGGCACTAAGATAGCTTGGCAGCAATATCTCTCTTCTATGACGGGCACATATATTACCTGGCAGTGCTCCTGGTGGCGGATCTCTACTATGACCCTGGCCACTATGGACCATCCTGGCATTCTATTAATTAGCTTGAAACTGTCCACCCTCTACTATCCACACTGGGTAATGCAGTAGTTCGGTCGCAGTCAGATCGTATTCCACGACGTTCGACGGCATTTGTACTCATCTTTATTGCAGGCCCCATTTCTGGCAAAGTATCAAGAGGCTTGGCCATCTCACTCCCTGATGAAGATGTAGGAGCTGCAGTACCCGAAACTCCTTGACAAGTACAAGGCATAGCTATTCCAAGACAGAGAGAAACGAGACGAAGAAAAAGAAAAACAGGGAGCGAAGAGGAAAAAGACTTGAGGAACTTGCTTTGTTTTTCAAATTGCATAGCCTTCTTTTTTAATTATTTTTTTAGAGTTTAGGACTTGTGCACCCGCCCTATTTTTTTCAAAACCTTGTAACTAATGCTGAAAATGAAGTATTCTACCCTTATTTTGAAAAAGATTTGCAATTATCTTAAGTTTTTTGATTTTTTCAATGTCAATGACTTTATTATCAAAATTGAAGACAAATTTTCATTGATCTTTTTTTAATTCAAAACTGGCTAAAACAAAGAATGTGGTAAGACTTCTTAAAAGAAGCTGCCTACGTATCATAAAAAAATGGAATCAGGCCTTAACATAGTTCGAGCTCGATTTATTCTCGGGTATTAACACTCTTCTTTTGTGATGCCTTAACTTTTGCTAAGGTCACCCTTTCGGGTTTTCGGCCTTGCAGGCTACTCTAACTTTTACCTGCGCCGCCTTTTTGTTTTTAATCTAGTGAGCTTTTTTTTATTTATTCTTCCTCTCAAGGGTAGTATTTCTTGAGCTAGTCCAAGTTAATCGGTGTGGAGAATGTATTTCTATCCAAATCCATGATAATTACTGCACCATCGGTCATGATGGTTTTGATGTGAAACAACCCGGACCAGTTTGGCTTAAACTTGTCCTATGGGTCAAAGATGGGAGCCCTGATTTTTTTTAAGAACTAAGTTACCTTCTCTGAGATCCTGGGCCTTGACCTTCTTGTTGAATGCATGATCTATCCTCCTTTGGTATCCTTGCACGTGAAATAAAGCCTATAACCTTCTTTCATCAAACAATAGCAGCTCTTCCATTTGATTGTTTTGCCATTCTGTCTCTAGAATACTGGCCTCAGCCACTACTCTTAGTGAAGGGTTTCTGCCTCAATGGGCAACACAGCTTTCATCCCATACACTAAAGAATAAGGCGTGGTTCTCGTTGAAGCTTTAATCGATGTTCTGTACCCCCATAGTGCAAACGGTAGGTGTTCTGACCAATCTTTATCTGAGCTAATCATCTTTTGTAAAATCTTCTTTACATTCTTGTTTGCTGCTTCGACTGCCTCATTAGTTTGTGGCCGATATGGTGACGACTTGTGGGCCACTATCCGGTATTCTTCAAAAAGGTCCAAGACCTCACCTTAGAAGTGTGATTCATTATCTGAGATGACTTTATAAGGGACCCCATATCGACAAATGATGTTTTGCTTGATAAACTTGACAATGTGAGAGGCTTTCAATACCGAGTAGGAGGCAGCTTCCACTCACTTGGTAAAATAATCAATGGCTACCAAAATGAACTCATGCCCTTTTGAAGCCTTTGGTGTTACCCTACCAATCACATCAACGCCCCTTACTAAAAACGGCCATGGTGACGTCAAGCTATACAGCTGGGATGGGAGAACGTGCATAAGGTTCGCATGGATCTGACACTTATGGCACCTTCTCATAAACTGTATGTAATATGTCTCCATTGTCATCCAATAATACCCTTATCGTAGGATCTTCATAGCTAACATGTTTCCACTCATGGCATGTATCTCTTTCATCGGCTCTTGGCCTTCCTCACTGCTAACACATAGCTTGTTGACTCCAAAATGCTCTCGTTTGTATAATTTTTTCTCGCAAATGACAAATTCCTTATTACCCTTTTGTCCTTTTTATTAGCAAACTTAGGATATTCTCCCTTTTTCACATAATTCTGAATATCAAAGTACCAAGGGAGTTCATCAGTGCTCTCTTCGATTGTAGCTGTCATCTCGTATGCTGGCTATCTCTTCTAGTCAATTATCAATGGTCTCATCCTAATCCCGGGTGGTATATCAATCATTGAAGCCAGAATAGGCAGTGCATCGATAAACTTTTTCTGTAATCTCGAAACATGAGTATAAACCACTAATTCAAAGCATGGTATTAGCTTTTTCAGCTCTTGATGGTAGAGAATTAACGTTGCGTCCTTAACCTTCCATTCTCCTCTTTCCTATGAGACCACCAATGCTAAGTCCCCTAGTTCCAGAGCTACCTCCAACCTAGCCAAGCACGCTTCATACTCAGTTTGATTGTTAGTAACTTCGAAGTTAAGCTTCAGGAATAGAGGAACATGTGATTCGTTAGGAGTGACAAGGAGAACTCCTATTTCATAGCCATACTGATTAGATGCACCTTGAAAATAGAGAGTTCGCTCGTCATCCTTGACTCCCATCAGCTGCTCATCAGGGAACTGGAATTCTACATCTTCGTCTCCCTCAACTGGTTGGTCTGCTAGACATTTTTCTATTGCTCTGCCTTTATCTGACTTTCGGGTGATGTACCTGAGATCATACTCTGACAACAATAACAACCACCTGGCTAGCCTTCCTGTTAATGCCGACTTCTCGAACAAGTATTTTAACAGGTCCATTTGGGAAATGGCATTCACTATGAAAGATAGCATGTAATGCCTTAGTTTTCGGGAGGCCTAAACTAAGGCCAAACATATCTTTTCCAGTCGCGTATATTATATCTCAGATCCAATCATCTTCTTGCTCAAGTAGTAGACTACCTTTCCAATTTTGATTTCTCCTTCCTGTGCTAGCATGCATCCAATAGCCGAGTCAGTTACTGATAAATAGAGAATCAGTGGCCTATCAAACTCGAAATGAGCCAGAACATGTGGGTTTTGTAAATACTGACGCACAGTTTTGAAAGCATCTTGGCATTTTTTATCCCATTCGAACTTAACTAATTTCTTTAAAAGGAAAAATAACGGCTCACATGTGGTTATCAGCTTTGCTATGAACTGGCTGATAAATTGTATCTTACCCAGAAATTCCTTGACTTCTCATTCGGTCTTTGGAGGAAGCATTTCCATGATTGCCTTGATTTTTGACGGATTGACCTCGATGTCCCATTGAGTAATCATGAATCTTAGCATTTTTCCTACAGTGACTCCAAAGGTGCACTTCTGTGGGTTGAACTGCATCTTGTATTTCCTAATTCTTTCAAAGAACTTCTATAATGCTATGATGTGGCCATCTCGATCCTTAGACTTCACTATCTTATCATCCACATACACCTCAACTTTCTTATGTATCATGTCATGTAGCAAAGTAGTGGCAGTCCTTTGATAGGTCGCCCATGCAATCTTTAAATCGAACGACATCACACAATGATAGTTGGTGCCCCAAGGTGAAGTGAACGTCATCTTTTCTCTGTCTTCGAGGTCCGTCAGGATCTTATTATACCTGGAGAAACCATCTATGAATGACAATAGAGCATACCCTACTGTGTTGTCTACTAAAACGTTAAAGTGTAGCAAAGGAAAATCATCCATCAAGCTGGCTTTGTTGAGATCCCAAAAATGCACACAAACTCGAATGCATCCGTCTTTCTTTAGAACTTGAACAATGTTGGCCACCCATTTCGAATACTTCGTTACCATAAGGAATTCAGCGTTGATCTACTTTGTGATTTCTTCTTTGATCTTCAATGTAACAACCTAGTACGGACCTTAGTTGTAACAACCCAGTTTATAACAACCCGTGTAGCGATCCAGCCCAGATCCTAGTATTAGCAATGGTTAGCCGACGAGATCTTAGGTCGCTAGAAGATGGAAGCCCTAATTCAACCCAAAACCCTAATTCGACTTGGAAACCCTAGAAAGACTAGATACTCAGAGGTAAAATCTTAATACTCAAAGAAGATTTTTAACATCATAAATTAAGTAAATAACATGAAATATAAGATTAAAAATTAAAAATTCTCATAATTAGGGTAAAATGACCATTTTTTCCTAAGTACAATAAAAAATCTTTAAAATTTAAAATTTGACACATGGACACCCTAAATTAGATATTTAAATACAATTAAGTAACAAAAAATAAAATAACTTCAAAAATAAAAAAATAAAAATGCTCCTAGTGGCCGGCCACATTAGAGTTTGTGCCTAAAAAGTGACTTTTTGCCTTTTTAAACACAAAAGTTTAAAAAATTTGTACAAATCAAGCATTATTATAATTCAAGACTTTTTATACATGTAATATACATACTAATATAATATTATATGCTAACAAAGGCAAACAAATCATTATTAACGTTCTTACATACTTAAATAAGTTAAAAAGTTACATCTAGTCAAAGTAACTTAAAATAGCTTAATTGCCTATATTTAAACAATTAATTATTGTCAATATTTCTATAAACTATAATAATAATAACACTCAAATAATTATTTTAATAAGCTAGAAGACCAAAAAGATACATCAAATCAATTTTAAAAAATACGTTCTTAAACAATGTAGTGCCAAAACACTACAAATAAGCAATTAAAAAAAAGCACTTTAAACCATCCAAACACACCCCAGTCGAATTCCCAGTGACTTTTTTTTGTAAAATTTCAAATTTTAATTTTTAAAAATCTCCCCACCTCCCATGCAACCAATTATAAATTAAGAAATAAAAAAATAAACTTGCAAACTATTATTAAGGGAGGAGCTGAACCGAGAGTAGCTGAAGAATGGCTGAGAGCTATCAAGAAATTATTTTAACTCCATAGGAGTGTAGACCAATACCGATCGAGTAGCTCTAGCAACACACCTATTAGAAGGAGAGGCCGACTATTGGTGGTCTATGATCGACAACACCCAAGATGTGGTAGCTGTGATTTGGAATCAGTTTAAAGAGTTATATTTTGAAAAGTACTTCCCAAGTCCCTTTCGACAGGGACAAGTTAGAGAATTTATGGAGCTTAAATAAGGATCTATGTCAGTAACCCAATACGTCAACCGCTTCGAAGAGCTGAGCTAATTCCCGCGACCATCATACCGGAAGAAGAATCAAGGGCACGAAAGATCGAGTGGGGCCTAGAACCCTCTATCTGAACTAGGGTCATCTGTTTACAGCTTCCAACTTACACTCAAGTAGTACAGATAGCCCTATTGGTGAAAACAGACTTAGCTGACTCTAAAAGGATTTGGAACCAGAAGAAAGGAAACACCAACTCTGCAGGACCAATAAAAAGCAATCGAGTGTTCGTTCCAAAGAAGCCATATCAACGGGAGAACAGATAAGAGCAGCCAAAGGACTCCTCTACCAAGTTTATAGCCTGCTTTAAATGTCACCGACCAGGGCAATAGAGGTCTGAGTGCCCACGCCTAAGACATAGGACTCTGAACAACCCCTCCCAATAGTGGAGGCAACCCGAGAACCAGCCACCAAAGTACCCTCGGCCAGTTCAGGTCGCCCAACTAGCAACTAACCTACGAAATAAGAGGGGAAGGCCACTGCTTAACAAAAACCAAATGCCCGAGGAAGGACGCATCTTTACTCTACAGGAGAAGGAAGTAGAAGGCACCCAAGTTATGCAAGGTATGTTCGTGCTATTCAACACCTTAGTGAAAGTGTAGTTTGATTTTGGAGCATCCCATTCTATCATATCTTTGGCATGTATGCAATCTTTGCCCTTAGGACCCAAAGTATTAGATCAAACTCTAAGCGTCGATACGCCCTTAGAATATCATACGCGAGTAGACTTTATTTGTAGAGCGTGCACATTGAGAGTACCGACACCCTTATGCCAAACAACCTGCGATTCATGGATTTTAACAAATATGACATGATTCTCAAAATAGATTGGCTCAGTGGACATCACACTATCATCGATTTCCAATAGTAAAAGATATGGGCACAAGTAAAGAATGACACTGTTATACGGATTCAAGAAAAATAACATGAAACCCTGACACTGAGTAACGCGAAGGTGTGCAGATCAAGTAACTTCAACGTAAGATTAGCTTACATGCTTACCGATACAAATGCCCTAGCAGCCACCGAGTTACCACAAGTTGTGTGTGAATACAAGGATTTAATTTTGAGGAGAGCTCCATAGAGATCCCAAAAAAATTGCTCCAAAAGAAAAGTGATTCTGTTAATAGAAGCTCTTGGGCAGCATCACGAAAGTGAGAAAGCCAACATAAGGACGAGAAGGCATAATGCTAGTAAATCAACTCTAACCGTTCACACGATGAAGTACGAGACGAAATTTCAAGGACAAAATTTGTTTAAGGGGGTAGTTTGTAACAACCCAG
This sequence comes from Heliamphora exappendiculata, assembly GCA_034768845.1. Lineage (NCBI taxonomy): Eukaryota > Viridiplantae > Streptophyta > Magnoliopsida > Ericales > Sarraceniaceae > Heliamphora > Heliamphora exappendiculata. The sequence goes on along the minus strand of JAOTRH010452907.1, from coordinate 13,737 downwards.
TACGGACGCTAGTTGTAACAACCTAATTTATAATGACCCGTGTAGCGATCCAGTCTAGACCCTAGTATTAGCAACGATTAGTTAACGAGATCTTAGGTGGCTAGAAGGATAGAAACCTAAACTTAACCCAAAATTCTAATTCGATCCGAAAATCCTAGAAAGACCAGATACTCAGAGATAAAGCCCTAGTACTCAGAGAAGACTCCTAACATCCTAGATTAAGTAAATAACATGAAATATAAGATTAAAAATTAAAAACTCTCATAATTAGGGTAAAATAACCATTTTGCCCCAGGTACAACAAAAAATCTTAAAAATCTAAAATTTGACTGATGGACATCCTAAATTAGATATTTAAATACAATTAAGTAACAAAAGAAAAAATTACATCAAAAAATAACAAAAATGCCCCTAGTGGCTGGCCACATTGGAGTTTGTGCCCAAAAAGTGACTTTTTGCCTTTTTAAACTCAAAAGTGAGAAAAAATTGTACAAATCAAGTATTATTATAATCCAAGACTTTTTATACAAGTAATATATATACTAATATAATATTATAGACTAACAAAGGTAAATAAATCATTATTAAAGTTTTTATACACTAAAATAAATCAAAAGATTGCATCTTGTCAAAGTAGCTTCAAGTAGCTTAATTGCCTACATTTAAACAACTAATTATTATCAATAATTTTATAAACTATAATAATAACACTAAAATAATTTCTTTTAGCAAGTTAGAAGACCAAAGAGATACATCAAATTAATTTTAAAAAATATTTTTTTGAACAATGTAGTGCCAAAACACTACAAAATAAGCAATTAAAGCAAAATAAAACACTTTGAACCACCCAAACACACACCAGCCGAATTCCCACAGACTTTTGCTACAAAATTTCAGATTTCAATTTCTACAAATCTCCCCCACCTCCCATGCAACCAATTATAAATTAAGAAATAAAAAAATAAACTTACAAACCATTATTAAGTCCACTTCTAATTTTTCTATAAAAAACAAGACTAAACACCCCATTTCTTCTCCTTGTGGTTCGGTTATTGAGAGGGAGAAAATCAGATTTTGAGTGTTCTTAGGCAACACTTCAAGTCTTGGGAGAAAAAGGGAGGAAGAAGAAGAACGAAGGAGAAAAAGGAAGAAGGATCCTAGGAGGCTAGGGGATACTTTTAAAGCCAAGTCCTATCATCCTTCTACCATTAGATCTTCAAAATAGGTAAGTGAGCTCCTTAAAACCCTCTATTATTCACTTAGAAAATACCCCCCAATCCATCTCTATAAACATCCCTAAGAATAAGAACCAAGATCTCACCCAAAAAGGCATGAACGTGTGAATAGATTAGGGGCTGTTCATATGAGATCTAGTGTTGGATGTGTTTGTATGTAATTATTTTTTGAGTTTAATGGCTTGCATAGGTTCTGAAACTTTGATTTGTATGAATATATTACATGCATGCAAAGAAAATACATTAAATTTAAACATATCATGAGCTAAGTTACCGAAACCCTAAATGGCCTGATTTTCTAGTCATATTAACTTTGTGCCACGAACTTTAAACTACTATAACTAATTGTAAAAAAATGGTTTAAGTGTTATTTTTATGTCCTGACCTAAATTTTTAAGTTTTCCTGCATACAAAATTGGTTTGAAGTAATTTCGTGGGGTAGAATGCTAGATACACTATTTTTACTAAAGAGTGTCAGATTCTGACCACTCTATATTACATACATAAATATCCTAGGTTACAGTAAGAACCGAGCCTAGGTCAAAACATAAAACTTGTAGATAACATGTTTATTTTATAGTCCACCAAAAAGGAGCCAGCAATATGAAGTCTTGATAGGTCAAAACTTTTCCCAAAGTCACTATTGTGAATAAGTGACTAACAGAGCTCTCTGTCACATGTTTTTGTAAGACCAAAAACCTATGTTTTTATTGCCAAATTCAAAAGTGATTTTCATGAAAAATGTAGCTAACATATTAAACTAAGTAATGACCAAACATCAGCCCAAAATACCCTGGGATGGTCCCCCAAAAGTCTTGGCATTCTCTGTTGAAAGCCAGTTCTGCTGAATCTTTTTATGATGACTGAACTTATTTTATAAAATGGCCAAAATTATCAATTTGTTCCAAATAACTATCCTTAGCACAAAACATGAAACTTGTAAGGGACACCATAACCCATAACATACCCAAACATCATACCTATAACCCTTGATTTGACGCCCCAAAACCGAGGCCAATAGAGGCCCAAATTCTGTACTTTTCTCTGTAAAGTGCTGAATGGGTATCTCTTAATTGGCATAAATGACCAATTTTTCCTAGGATCTAACCTTAGTATTAAACACAAAAGTTGTAGAAAATATTTTTATCTAATTGGTATCCAAAAATCAAAACTTAACTCTATGCCCAGGTACCCTAAAACACTATTATGCTTTTTAATTTGACACTTGAATATTTATCTTAATTTTTCTAAGTGTGCAGTGACATGTTATGTTATGGGACTTAAAGTATAGACTTTAATTAAATTGTGTTGGATGATTAGTGTATGAAAATAATTATTTGATGATCCATGCCGTTAAGTTAAATCCATGTCTTATGATTTATAGCATGTGATCCATATACTTATACTCCATACCTTAATGAATTGTACCATGAGCTATACGTTGCTTAGATACCATGCTATACATAGTTGTACATGAGACGCATGTTGCACATTATAGGTATTATCACATTTGCATTTCAGCATGTTGGAGTCCTTTTCGTATCCATTGTTCTGGGTTGGGTAATATTGAAATTATTTTTTTCTCGACTCCTAGTCTAGGGCATCCATAGTAGCCATTTTTATAACTATTTTGGGATATATTTCCTTTGAGCACCTCGAGTGTGTTCTCGGTGTTCAAAAAGAAAAATTTGTTATTTACGAATACTATTGGGCACCACAGGTTTGTCACTAGCACTCTAGTTTTGGTAATTTAAACTTTGGGTTGATACTAAGCGAGCATCCTAGTTTTAATATGGGTAACCTGATAAAGTCCCATCACCTCGAGAGCCACTGTTAAAACCCCATAACTTCATCCTTATAAGTTCTTTTCTCGTTTATCCCAAACCCTTATATCAACTTTTATATCTGATTGAAGTTCATTGCATATCCTTCCTTCTTATATCCTCAGTCCTCAATGGTACTGTCAAGTGTCGTTTGTCAGTAACCCTTATGCACCCAAGTCTAGTTGGTAATCCTATCAAAAATTCAATCCTAAAAAATACCTTTGTCCTCAATAATAATAAGTCCATACAAGCAATAGAAATAAGTCCTAAAGTGGAACTCCAATTTTTATTTCTGCATATAAGTCAGGTTGGGCACTTGCATCGCATCCATTTGCACCACATACCAGTACACTTGTTCTTATTTATTTTTGAGTTTTGGCTCATGGCATTCGTGCCACAAGTAAGTATGATGAGTTCTTTAAGAAAGTCACCCCCGAAGATGAAGACAGAATTGAAGAACGGAGTGAGTGGCAGGAGCCAGCAGACCCCGACAATGCTAGCTGAAGAATTGAGTTTTTATATTTTGTTCTTTTTGTTTAGTTTCCACGTGCTCATTATAAGATTTTGTTAATCTATTGCAAAACTATAAACGTTATGTATTTTTTATCAATTCAAAACTCTTAATAATGTAATATTTATGATATCTAAATACGAATGAACGGTTAGAATATCTCTTGCAATTATAGTTATGTATGTCCCGACGTGCCCGTAAGACGGGGTGCCACATTCAGAGCCCATTCTGGCCGTATTCAACTCAATTTTTATTTGACCAGTTTAGCATTGGGATAGAGAGGGATATGGTGTTGGACGATATCGGGATCAATACCGGACATATTCTCGTAAGACCATGCAAAGACGTCTTTGAATTTTTTTACTAAGATTATTATTTGCTCACGTTCAACTAAAGATAATGAAGACCCGATTTACACAATTTGTGGATTAGTTTCATTACCAAGATTAATTGACAAAGTTTCTTCAATTACAGGTTGAGCGTGCATTTTTTTTTCTTATTTTATTAAAAATTTTATTTCTTCGGGGACATCTCTACGAAAATCAAAATCGTCAGAAAGCATATGAAATAAATCAAACAAAGCAGAGTAACTAAAAATCTTGTTCATTTCATTGATATTAAGAAACGAAATTAGAATATCAAAAGCAATGGGAGAGAACGCACGACAGATGTGCCCCCCGACTCAACATCCAGCTTTTTAAAGGGAAACACAGACTCATGCATGACAGATCCAGACTTAAAACTAGCAGCATACAAAGCAAGAGGCTCCAGGGTCTAATTTTTTACTTCTTTTGCGAGCACGTCCACAATCAACCTGGTGTAATCAGCTGACACACCACATCCCATCATCAGGTAGTCTTAATCTGCTACACCCATCTTGCTAAACAATGCCTCCATGTTGGTGCCATCCAGTTGATCAGCTTAGTCTTTATCTCCTCGAGGCTTTCTTTCTTCCTTCTTTTCTGTGACTTCCTCCACTTCTGAATCAGACAGTTTATGACTAAAGAAAATCTCCAGTCTCGGTAGCCTCTAGTGGGTTTCTTCATCAAACCATGGTTCCAAAAACCACTGTAATGAAAATCTCCCCCTTCTTTAACAAAGTATCCATTCAGCGTTCCTGAATACTTGGCCTTTTGCCCCTTTCGTTCCCTCTTTGGCCCTTTTAAATCTTCCTCCATCGGCTTACATCCAAAATCGAAGCATTGCGAAGCTAGCAATACCTGAATGGGCTCCAAAATTCCCTGTTGCTTACGCCCCAGCCTTATGCCTAAAAAATAGGACATGTGCCACGCCATTGTTACTGCATATGGATTGATATAGCTTTTCTCTTCTTTTAACAACATTTGCACTGCCGACGCCTCATTATATCAGAATTCGCTTAAAAACATATTCTCTACCCCATGTTGAACTTCCAAAAGAGTCAACCCATCTTCCCTCGGAGGCTAAATGTTGTCCTTTCTATGGATAATGAGTACCGCCCCGTCTTCAATCAGTTTTAGCTTTTGATGCAGGGTGGAGGGTATTGCCTGGATGTTTAGATCATGGAGCTAAGGCCATCCTAGAAATAAATTAAAGGACACTGGCACATTCAAGACATGGAATTCAACTCATGTTTCTAGTGGCCCAACTGATACTGCAAAGGACACCAAACCGAGCATATTCTACCTTGTGTTGTCGTATACCCTAACTTTTTGGTTACTTTGCGTGAAATGTTCCTGTTTCATTGTGACCCTGACCCATTTTTTTTGGCATTTTTGGATGTGTGTTACGTGTTTTCATTTTGAGCATGTTTTTACAGCTTTTGATGCATGATTAGGCTTAGATATGCATGCGGGGTAGGTTCCCGGGGCCGTGGGCTGCTGTGGCACAAATCTCAAAAATTTTCAAAAAAAGATATTTTGGAGACCTATAAATATCTGGAGTTAGATATTTTTATAAAGATATTTTCTAAAACTTAACTCCTAAGTTTTTTATTTTTCTTAAGTTCTCGAGGACCTGGGGCTCGGTTTCCAACGATCTAACAAGGATCCTTGGTATTAGCGTCGTGGGCTACGCAACTATTTGGTTAGAATTTCATTTCGGGGAAGCTCAGTTTTGCACGTGGATCGAGGTATCCAATTTTTAACTCACCGAGGTAAGATTCTAGACCTGTATATTGTATAAGAGTGCTATGGGAAAACGGGTGTCTTTTTACCGGTTAGATTGCTGTAGATCTGAGTTTATGTTCAGTTGGATTTTTGGATTTAAAACCTTATTTTTAGCGATTTCTGTGGATGGAATTGGGTGTTGAGAGTTTCTTTTGAGGTCTTAATATTAGGCCAAGGCTTGTGTTTGTTTGAGGATGTTAAAAGAGAGTTTCGAGGCTTCGATCTGAGGTTTGGAGGGCTGACACGTAGCTTGAAAAACGATTTCTGGGCTGGTTTAGTCGACTGACCTATGAGTTCAGTCGACTGGATCATGTGTTCTTGGGTTCAGTTGACTGGACCTCGAGGGTGAATCGACTAGACAGTGCTTCTGGGATTTTTTGCCATTTCTAGTGGGTTTTTCAGTCGACTGGGGGTTGGGTCCAGTTGACTGAATTCTGGGCTATTTGTTGGTGGTTTGGTGGTCGGGTTTTGATTTTTGATTGGCGTCCTACGGTATTCAATTGATTGATTTACGAGAATTGGTCAATTCAAATTCATGTGGATTCCTTTGGGTGTCGTGTTGGTGATTGGCCTTCCTCTAGTGGTGCTTTGTCAGTGGAATTATGGGGTTCTATTGATTGAAATCATGGAGATGGGAGTTAGTTGTACCTCGATTCGGTTGGTCGTGTGGTGGCTTCGGGGGTCGTGTGGTGGCCCGGGTGTTTTTGTGATGCCGTACTCGGGTGTGACGTGCATGGTTGGTTCAGGGTTTGTGGCACGGTTGCGTGAGTGTTGGTTATGTCCGCGACGTGTGGGTTCGTGGTTTGATTTAAGGTGGGGTTCTAGTGAGAATTGATCTGTGAGAGGATTCAGGTGTTGATCTCCAGTTTAGGTGTTGGTTATCCTTGTGTGTGGACGGATCTGGTTTGTGGGCAAGTCGTTCTAGTATCGAATGACGGGTGTGTGTGGCTTGCGATGTTTTGTCAGGACATGTGGTTATGTGCTTTTATAACTGTTTATTCATGTATAGGTTACATGGCATGATATCTAATGCGTATCGTGGTTGCATACTATAGAACTCAGAGTTTCATTAGGCATGGATGTGACAGATTTGTGGGGGCACATGCATGTAGTGTATGTGGTATATAATATGCATTCAAATCCTGATTAGGTTATGCATAGGAATATTCGGTGTTATCCCATAATTTTAGTTTTATCCTGTAAAATGCGGTGTTATCCAGAGGTATGCAGTTTTATCCCGTGGCATGCAGTTTTATCCCGTGGTATAATCCATGGTCGGCCGTTCCATCCTGTGGCTTACGAAAAAGTATGCGGTTTTATCCCGTGGTCTGGTTTACGGTCTTATCCCGTGGTGTGCGGCCTTATCCCGCGGTGTACGATTTTACCCCGTGGTTTGGTCTATGGTTTTACTCCATGGTATACGATTTTATCCCGGGAATGCATGTTTATTGTATGGCTTTTCAATCTCAGTGTTAAAACTGTACTTGCGGCGTGTGAGGGCCAGTTGTATGTATTATAGATTGCATTATGAGACGGATAGACCAGTTTTCAAATTGCTTTCAAGAGTCGTGTGAATCGCGATCTAAAAACCCTTTTAACTATTTTCGGGCTCCTATGAGTGAGTCAAAAACATGGTTGTATCCTCGCTTTTCCGTTTGCATGTAAAAACTACTTTCAAGGCTTGAAAGAGAGTCTAAACCTACACTTTGGTTTCCGAGCATGTTTTGTTTATACTGCATGCCTATCTAGTTTTTGCTGAGCTTTGGCTCTCGGTGTGAGATTTATTTTTTTTCATGTACCGGTCACGCTGGATGATCTGGAGGTGCCAGAGGAGGTGGAAGAGTGTAGTCTTCCTTTTTTCTAGCTTTATTACATGTATGCTATAACATGTTTTATGGGCGTTGGAGCCGTGTAATGTTGCCATTTGGCGTTTATATACAATGCATGTATGGTTTATCTTTAAGAGTGTATTCTCAGGTTGGGTTTTATCTAGGTTTTTTTTGGTGTTTCAAGTGGCTCGAAGTTTGGGGCGTGACATTCATCCCCAGACAGATAATAATATTGAGGAAGCAAACATTTAGAGCTGACCCATTGTCGATGAGGGTAATTGGGACCCATTTTTCCAAGCACTTTACAGTTATATGCAGCGGCTTATTGTGGTTCTTCCCTTCTAATGGCAAATCTTTGTCAAAAAAAAAGAAATTACTTTAGGTGCTACAGTCGGAAAAATTAACCTGATCAATTGTTCTGAGGTCGTGTCTATCGAGACGTTTGCCTTATTCAAAACTTTCAATACTGTATGTCGGTGCTTGTCCGAAGCCATTAACAACCCTCAAATACTGATGATTGCTTGAGTTTTCTTTAGTTATTTTAGCATAGCGTCGTCTTCCTCATCTTGTTCCTTCTCTTTTTCTTTCCCACTGGTCTATCCTTTTTCAAGCTAGACCGGCTTAAAATGTTGCCACTCTGGGTTAAATGTTCGACTCCCTCCTTGGGCCACAATCCTAACATGTTAGTCCTAACATGTTAGTCTGTCTAATCTCTACTCTATAAGGAGAACTCTCGAACTCCCACAAGTTATCTAAACTGTTGCTTTTTGGTATTTCTTTTCTTTCTTCTTCATCTTCGATCGCCCATATGTTATCAATTTCATCCAACCTCTAAATATCTTCCTCGATGTACCTGAACTGCTGTTCTTGAGCAGGCCAAAAATCTGTCCACTTTTCTCCATCTGACTTTATTACTGTCTTGACCAACCAGTATGATCGCATTTCATCAACAAAAATCTCTTCCCTAAAAAGCTGGGGAAGACTAATTCCATCTAGAACATGTCCAAAACCATGTGACCTTACCAAATAATCCAAAGGCTAATCGTCGTCATCGTTATGTTCTTCTTGGTTCTCTACCTAGATTATCATCCCATGGCCTTTCCAAGCTACATCGTTCCATTCCTCTATCATATCCCAACCATTTTTGGCTATGATTAGGGAACAAGACTGATCTTCCTCAACTGAAATACATGGACGCGGGAGATGTGTTGAACAAATGTCGCAGCTTGGGTCATCTGACTACCCTAGCTGGATAAAATTTACCACTCCTTACTTAGCATGGTTTGGCAATGGGTTAGTAGTAAAATTAGGTTTTTGAGTAGCTGTGGGTGGAGGAATAATCTTGTTGTAGATAAGATACAGGATCTCGTGGCGCAGCCTCATGCACTTGGCGACCAAGTGTCCACGACCTTGGTGAAAAGCACAGTATTGGAAAGCATTGTATCTTGGTGATAGGGGATCGGGTACAGACATGTCATCCAAAAGCTTGATTAGCCCCTTCTCGACAAGCCGATTAAGAGCTGTGGGCAATGGTATGTTGAGGGGAGTAAAAACTCTCCTCGACTTCTATTGAGACTACTGGTTATTACTTGATTACAGAGTGGAAGATGAGGAATTTAATTGTCTAGAATGGGGATTCAGTAAATTAACCTCATTTGAATCGAAAATAAAGTTTGTAGTAGGGGTAGATTGGTTCTGGTTATTTGCAGGGTATGCCCTTCTCGATTTTTGACTTTTCTCTGATTTCTCAATATCACCATCCTGAATAGCATCTTCAATCTGAACACCTGCATCGAAAAGTTGCTCAAAGGTGGACAGTGGTTGTGTAATCAGATACTGCTTCAGCGGAGACTGTAGGTTCTTCACCACAAATCTTACTTGTTCTTTTTCAGTTGATCGATTTGTTATTTCGGCCGCCTTTCCACTCCATCTCGTTAGAAAGTCCACAAATGATTCTCGACCCTCTTGCCAAGTGATTTCGAGTTTCTGGGTAGTGACGTCCAACTTGACATTGTAGTTGTACTGACTAACGAAAGCGGTAGCAATGTCTTCCCACGTCCTGGTTTTTGCAGCATCCAATGAGAGAAACCATTTCTGCGCTGACCTAGAGAGTGGTCGATGGAACAATTGGACCTTTAGTTGCTCATCAATTCCCATGGGGGAGAGAGTACCAACATGCATTCTAAAATGAATTTGGTGATCTCTAGTACCGTCACACTTCTCCATTTTTGGCATCTTAAATTTTTTTAGTAGCTTGGCATCCGGGAATAAACACAAATCATCTACATCCAGCATATATTCTTCCACTCCCTTTGTCTTTCTTAGCACTTTTTCCATTCTATCAACACGAACTCCCTAGATTGGGTAGTGTTTTCCTCCTCTAATAATCCCTGAAATTAGAATCACTGGTATCGGGTACTTCTAAAAAAAAACTCAAATAACAGGTAGCAAACACTTCAAACACCAAAGCAACTGACCACGAGCAGATATATATGCCCCTAATGGGCCCATACTGACAGCATAACGACTAAAAACTCCAATATCCAAGGACCAAAATGAAAAACCAAGCGAGGAACCAACAAAACTCCAAAAAGAAGGTTTATCCCAAAATTCTAAAAGAAAAACGGGCAGCACTCTGACAAGAAAATAGCTCCAAATCAAACAGGACCTCAAAACAAAAACATGAATGGGGGTTTGGAAAGACGAACCTAAATGGCGCCGAAGGTATAAAACCAACAAGTAAGGGAAAACTCAGGAGAGAGAAAACCATCCTAAGCCAACAACCAGGCCTAAGCCAACAAACATGGCAAAACCCGAGATGCTAGACCAATAGATCAAAAATCGAGCAACGACCCGAGAGAGAAACTATGTTAAAACGAAGGATTACTGGAAGAAGACTCAGGTCGAAACCCGGGAAGAGACTATCTTAGTCTAAACAAACAAACAAAGATCTTACACAAACACAAGCAAAACATACAATTAAAAAAAATAAAAAATCATATCGGGTCAATACCTAAAGGTGGGTTCTAAGTAATTATATGTAAAAATGAACGATTTTGGTCAATAATCAAAGTACCTTGTAAATAGAGTCGAGTATATACCTCCCATGCCTGGTGGCAGTAGCCCCAAAGAGGAAAAGAGCCAGATTATGCTGATATTTGGGTGGATTACTTTTTGTGTTTTTGGCTTTTCTAGCTATGTGTGAGACCCGATTTCGTTTTAATTTTATAATATTTTTTTGGCGTATTAATTATTATTTTATCTTTGTGGAATAGCATGTTTTTATATGTTTTATGCATGTTCTAGCTTAGAAATGCATGTGGGGTTAAATCCTAGAATCGGCAGGCGTTGTGGTGCAAAGTTGGGAAAGTCTCGCTGGGGTAACCGATCGAGTGATCTATTTACCGATCGAGCGGTCTGTTTAGGCAGGGCCTATAAATATCAGCCTTGGCTAGACATTTTGGTTAGATATTTTGAGATCTAAATCTTGCTAGCGAAGTTTCTTGCTTTCCAAACAAAACCTCCACCTTCTCTCTAGCCTTTTGGTAGGCCCATGCTTGATTTTTAGCAATCGAATAGCGGATTCTTAGTATCCATGTCGGGTGTTTCGCGTTCATTCGGATGGAATCTCGTTTCGACGAAGTTCGTTTTTCATCAGGGTTTGAGGCGTCGAGTTTTTAACTCAACGAAATAGAATCCTTAGACTCTCATGTCTTAAAGGGGTGTTACATGAAATTTTTTATGTTTTTACCATTTAAAATGCATGAAAATTTAGTTTGTGTTTAAATCATGTTTGGTTGAACGAAAATGCTTTTAAAGTGTTTTTATGGTTTTATTCGAAGTTAATGGACGTGTATGGATTTGTGGTTTTTAAAAAGGTGAGTTTTGAAAAATTAAAAGGATTTATGCAAATGTTAGCGAAAACTGAAATTTTTTAGGTTTGGAGCTAACTCGTAGGGTGGGCTTCGTTTTATTGATCATCGGTCTCCAGGGTTGATGGATGACATGTTATGTGAATGTGACGTTTGTACATAACTATGTGCATGCAAACTTATGTGCATTCATGTATTAGTTGGCACGGATATTGGTCCATCGGTGAAATCCCGTAAAGATATATAATGAGAAACGGATATTGGTCCTACGGTGAAAGCCCATGAATATGCATTACATGAATTGCGTGTGAATCATCATGGTTTGTGTGAAACCGTTAATGTTGATGAGTTGCTATGTTTTGATAAACTGTTTAGTGTTATGGAGTTTATGTGAAAACTTGTGGTTTGAGAGGTAAAACCGTTTTTGTGGCTCAAGAGAGAGTCGGGACATTCATATTGTTCTGTTTTGCTTTTATTTCATGTTAGTCTGTTTTTTATTGGGCTTCAGCTCACCGTGTGGGATTTAAAAATCTTTTTCAGGTGCATATGGTTAGCAGGATCAGGAGGAGTCGGATGGGCCGAAAGACCCTTTTAGTCCTCCTTTTATTTCTTTTTGGATCATGTATTGATATCGACGTTTAAGATTTTGGATTTATGTATAGTAAGCCTAGTGGCATTTATATTTAAAGCATGTATGCTTTTTTTTATTCTTGAGAGTGAGACCTCGAGTTGGGTGTTGTTTTTCGTTTTGGTGTGATTTTATCCTTTCTAAAATGTTTATGCCTCGAGGGGGGATTTCGAAACCTTATTTTGGCGGGTTTTCCTTGGCTTGGTGTACCTTGTGAGGTTTTACAAATGTTGAAAAATGTTTAAAGGTTGGGAAGGAAAAAGTTTGTGTTTTAAAAGTTGGTTCGGAGCCAGACCGCCCGACGCACCGCCCGAGCGGTCTGTCAAGCAGTCTCTTTAAACATTCTATTTTCGGTGTTTTATCAAAAAATCCAATGTCCTTGCGAGAACCACTCGAGCGGTCGTTGGACCGATCAAGCGGTCTGAGATATTTTTAAACAATGTTGTTTTATTGTTTTAAAAGCTTGGCTCTCGGGGACCGTGACCTTAACTTTTGCGCTACTCTTTTGTATTAAATAAACCATCGGTAGTGCATCTTTCAAAGGTTTCGGTTTTCTACGGTGTTTCGATTGTTGACCCGTTGTGTAGGGGGCGATTTTGGTGGATCATGATATCCCAAAACGGTGTTTTCATGGATTTTTTTCTTGTGACCCAGGTTTGGGGTGTTACACTATGCGGGAATGTCCATAGCATTGCCGTTGGGTTGTACATAGTAATGTATTATATAGTTTTTGTGCTTGGGGCTTATGTTTTTCTAGCTTTCTGAGATGTACATAGCATTTTCTTTTGGTTTGTTTCTTCTTTGTATGGTTGGAGGTGTCTTTGCTATTCCTTCTAGTATTTTTGGGTGCTGGAGTAACAGGTGGGGGTTGTTGCCCAGGGTTTTGGATCCTTGGTTTGATGCTTTTTGGGCCTTTGGATCTGTTTTCGATTTTCTGCTCATGTATAAGCCTTCCCCTTACGGTTGTGTAAGGGAACGGGTGCGTGCATTTGGGTGGGTGTGTGTTTCTCATGCAGGTTTTGAGTTTTGGGTTGTGGTGGCTGCGGTTTGTGCAGATCAAGGCTCTGTCTATGAAGATCTGTTGCGCAAAAGGGGTGCAGTTTTTAGGTTGTGGTTCGGGTGCAGATCTAAGCTCCCAATCTTTCGGCTCTCACTGTATTTAAAGGATGCAGTTTGTTATTTTGCTTGGCTGTGTGAAGGAGGTGGGCTGGTTTGGGGTTGCTGTGCTCTTGGCTTTTGAAGCTTCGATTTTGGTTTGTTTGCCAGGTTGTTAGCCTTCGGTTGTGGGTGCCTCAACTTCCTTGGGTCTGCTTCTTTAGTTTTGTGGATTGTATTCAGGTTCGGGGTTTTTCTGGGGGGGAAGGTTCAGGTACAGGTTTTCTATGCTCCTTTGTTAGAGTATGTTTCTATAGCCTCGATTTTTGGCTGTGGTGTTCGATTTTCTTTGTTTTGTTTTCTTGTAAAGCCCGTGATCTCCCGTCATTACAAATGATATTCGGGGGCTCTTGGATGTTTGTTTGTTTCTCCGTTTGTGTGTGTGATGCTGCGTTTCTGGCTATGGTTAATCTTGTAATTACTTAGGATATCCCTCTTACAAACTTATAATTTTATTTACTTTTGGATCCTTGGTTTGATGCTTTTTGGGCCTTTGGATCTGTTTTCGATTTTCTGCTCATGTATAAGCCTTCCCCT
>JAOTRH010452896.1:0-30119 GCA_034768845.1 Heliamphora exappendiculata | reverse complement strand
CCAAACTGTTGCACGCCGTGCCCGGCGTCTTGCCATGCGCGCGCCCTGCGCCGCACGCTGACCTGCGCCCATGCGCGTTGCTACTGCCTTGTGCTGCGCTGCTGCATGCCGTATGGTCTTGTCAGGGCATCATGACACGTTTCGGGGTTAATGTTGCCAGTACTCCTGAACACCGTCATGGGCTTACTCTTGGCTTGTCCTTGCCACGACCACACAACGTCACGGGAATGGCCTTATCAAAGGGCAACCCGTGACACATGGACACGATGTGGCCTTGCCTTGGGCCGTCATGGGCACCTTTCAATTTTCATCGCTAATGCTACACGATTTTGTGACATGACTAATAAATTGTCAATATATATTTTTAGCTACGAATTATTGATAATAACTCTGTGACGGCTTTTTTTATTGTTGCTAAAGATTTTTACTGACAAATAATAAATATTTTATAATAATTTTAATTATTAATAATTGTCAACCCTCTTTTAGTTAATATTCAAATAAGAACTTTTAGCGAATAAAGCAAGCCTAACCCATTAGCTTACATAATCGGATCACACAAATGAATCGTAAGCCCAACTTTTATTTCCTTTAAACACAAGACCCAAAACTGGAGCTCAAAGGAGAGGGAGGGAGAGAGTGGGTCTGCGAGTGTACTCTTGTCATCACATGGAGCCTTGTTCCGTCAAAATGACATTTTCCTCATTTGCTTTGCTAAACTTAAACAAGGTCTTACACACGCACACACACAGTTATAATCAAATTTCACTAATTATATTTTGATTAAAAATTAAAATCTTGTATCTTATTTTAACTATTAAAATAAACTATGTACACCAAAAGTGCTTATAAGGCCCATTTTTAAAGTTATTGTTACTTGGCTTAATTTTTTTTAAATTTTTTTATCATGCCACGTTAAAATATATATATTTTTAGTAAATAGTAATTCTCTTATACAAATAAATAGAGGGTGAGCAATACATTTTAACTATTCTATTAATTGTTTTTTTATAAAAAGCCTATCTTTGTTTTATTCTTAATTTAAACAAGATGGTACATATATACACATACATATCCTTTTTATACATCAAGATTTATCCCATCAACCCTTACACACACATGGCCATCCATATCTCTCTCTATTCCACTCCTTTAAGTCTGTTAATAGTCGAAGTGATATAAACGGTATGCATTTAGAGATCCCATGGCTCCTTTGCCACTTGTCCCTTTCTCCCCTAAACCTTCGTACCTCTCCCCTCCCCCCCTCTAGCCACCCTTAGATATTATATCTAACTCTGTTGAGAAACAAAATCCTAAAAATTAATGATAGTGCATATAGATTATACCAAAAAAATGAGAACCCTAAAACCTGATTAAAACCATGTACAGCGGAACAAGGGTTATATCTTTGAGATCTCTCTTAATTGATATCGTCTCAGCACTCGAAGAGAAATTTGTCAGATGGATGCGTACGTGCAGGAACTAAATTTCTCCTCAAGCCTTCTTTCGTATTCTCGTATGCTTGATCACGAATAGAGTGTGAGCTCTAATTTTCGCGATTAAACCCTTAACTCAGCTGCTCACTATCACGAGTGAACTGAAAAATCCTAGTTGCCCAAGACGTTTAGCTGCATATAAATAGGTTATGACAGGGACCTAAGGAGTAAATAAGATTCGAGCTCCTTATGTAATTAAAAAAAATCTAATTCAATCCGAATTAAATTCCTAATTTCATAAATTACAACTAATACCACTAATGAAGTATAATTACACACCTTGTCTTATCTTAAAAATAGTTTTGAGCTCTATATTATCAAAAGCTTATTTATCTTCCTACGTTAAGATAACATAAATCCGTCGATTAAATTAAATTACTGACAATTTTATTTAATTGACCACTTGAAATTTCTTAAAACTTTTTACTTATCTTATTTGATATGTTGGATAAAAAATTCACCTGTAGGGTTTGACATAATCAAAACTTATGAGGTTTTTTAAGATAGTATCATCAATTCCTATACTAGGACATGAATTCTGTTAATAATTAATATTTACCATACACGTAATGCTGTTATCCAATTCATTAAGCTTATTGATATATAAAAGATCTATCTCTTTTATAAATCAAAATAACAAATAATAAATATATGTGCTTATTAATTATTTTGGGTATAAGAGTATAAGTACTTATAATAATAATAAGGTGTTAATTATTTTATATAGTCAGTATAAAAATAATTGCCCCAAGATGGTTCTGTTTAATACACACCAAGTGTATCAGCATAGTGAGTTGAAATTATACCATTTTTCATAATAAAGAAAGACCTATTATGTCACACCTTGCTCCTGCAAGGTACTCAACTTGTACAGTGGGGTATGATCCCACCACGTCTCAGTGGTCTAAAAAATCGATAAGACTTAAAATGGTCGAGAATAAGAATATTTGTAGAAGTCCGATCAAAAAATTCTTTCATAGATATTGGATAAACAAAAGTTTAAGGGATACTCCATCCCAAACACATACAACACAACCTAAAAGCTAAAAATTTCATACTTTTAACATGAAGAGCGTTAAAGATTACAAAATCGTACTACTAAAATAAAAAAACAACATCTAGCTTCGAATTCAAACCTATAATATCGACAGTGGTAGACCAACTTTCTAGTGAAACCTGTTATCTGTAATCAAAAGAATTATAGAAGAGTGCACTCAGTATTATAACGAACAAGATAAAACCAGACACTCATTTTTAAGAGTAAAGCAATATCTTTGGAAAATAGTTTGTCATGTTGTAATATCTCAGAAGAAAAAATATAATTAATTAAATTAAACAAATTAATAATAATAATAATAATTACACAATGAAATTTCAATTACGACTACATAAGTGTATTACTTAATTAAAAATTTAGTACGGAAAATAATAATAATGTTAATGACCATAAAAAAAAAAAAATAAAAAAAAAATATAAACATAAATATACATATATACGTAATAATAATATCCATTAAATTATAATATAAATACAAATTATTAGGGACATAAATATTCTTTAATATGAAATTGGTGGTATAAAAGTTATTAATCTGAGTCATTTAGCCTTGAAGCCACAGTGTGTATATATATATATATATATATATATATATATATATATTAGTGTCATGGGCCGCCATCCAATGCCTCGTGATGCTTTATGACAGCCTAGCGCGCACACGCCCATGCGTAGCGCATCCAGCACGCCTTAGCGCGCACGCGCGCCATGTGTAGTGCCCCAGCTTGCATGCACATGGTGCCATTTTCTAGCTTTTTCCTGTTTTCTTAGTGATAGGACAATAATGTGCCGCACATCATGTGGACCTTTTTATTTTAGGATTTATGAGCTATGTTTCCATGTAAAGCTCATAATTTAGTTATTTATATTTATATTAAATTCGGACCATTATGACTCCTCAAACATTTTGATGTTTTTTCCTGCTAGAATGGAGATGGTCCGAAATGCTATTATAGGGAGGGGTTAATACATGAACTTGCCTCCCTATTCGACATTGAGATTGCCCACGTCTAGGCCTTGCATTATTGATCTATTGTGCAACGACTTAGCTTTGTAATATTCATTCAGTGATTAATAAAAGCTCCTTTTATTGCATTTGAATGCTCGTGTAGTGTTGCTTGCAATCCCATTTTTCGTTGCTTTCGTTCAGTTAACTGTTGCTATAAACTTTCGCTTGAAGGTTGATTGAGTTTGAAGGGAGGGCTTGCCCAACGAGACTCGGCAAGTACCACACGTGGTATAGGCTGAGCACGACTGTGCCTCAGGTCTCGCCCCGTGACAGTTGGTATCAGAGCCACGTCGTGACATGTGGACTCGTGGGAATTCACACAACTGATATTGTGTTGCGAAGACAAGCTGCAAGATGGTTAACTAAGGAAAATGACTCGTTGCCTCGGAGGACCGTGTCGAGGGATTTGATGGAGTTTCTTTTTGACTAGAGGAACACCTTTGGGCACTCGAAGTAGGTGCTGCTGATGGCACTTCTACTCAAACTGAGGATGTCAACAGCCTTAGAGCAGAACTAACTACTCTTCAGCGTGACATGGGGGACATCAACAACCGTGTTAACGTGTTGACACGTCTCGTTGTAGTCGGTGGAACTGGTGACATACGTAAAGGTCTTGGTCTGGGACGCGCAATGGTAGCTATGTTTGAAGCACCTCGTATGCGTGTCCCCAAGCTGCGTACCTACGGTGGTGCTCGAGATGCTAAAGAATTGGAGAAATTTTATTTTTGACATGGAGCAGTATTTTCGGGCACTGAAGTCCAAAGATAATTAGAAGGTGACGATGGCTACGATGTATTTGACAGGGGACGCCAAGCTGTGGTGGCAGACATAATACGGTGAGATACAACGAGATCTCTTTGTTATTGATACCTGGGAACAACTTAAGTAGGAGCTGAAGACCCAGTTCTTTTCCAAGAATGTGGAATACAATACCCGACATACTTTACGTGACTTGAAGCACACGGGTACTGTTCTGGAGTATGTCAAGCAGTTTGCTGCTCTCATGCTGGATATTCGGGATATGTCAGAGAAGGACAAGTTGTTCTTTTTCATGGAAGGTTTGAAGCCCTGGGCACGACTTAAATTCAACAAATTACGGGTCTAAGATTTGGCTAGTGCTCAGACAGCTGCTGAACATCTAGTGGACTATGTCAGTGAGTCCCCGAAACACAAAGAGAAGGGTTCTTCTAACAAAAGTGGGAGAGCAGGCAAACCACAGGGTTACAACAAACCCAAGAATGGGAGAAACGACAGTCAAGCATGAAACAATGGTTCGAAGAACAACACTTGATTCAAAGGGAAAGACAATAACAGAGATCTAAAAAATAAGGGGTTCCCTTCTTGTTTCTTGTGCAGTGGACCGCATAGGGTGAGTGAATGCCCACACAAGAAGGCCGTGAATGCTCTATAGTCACACCTAGCCAGTGAGTATGCGTCAGGTGGTGAAAGTAGTAATAGTGACAGTGGAGAGGAAGACACCCGATCTAGGCACAGTTACAAGTCGGGATCCAAAACTGGCTCTAGAGTGGGGGCCTTGCACATGATGAATGCTGTGAAAAAGCAAGCGTCAGCGTCGAAAGCCAAGGAAGGAAAATGCACTGATGCTAAACCAAGGCAAGTTGAAGGCAACCCTGACAAGCCTACTAAGAGGGAGAAGGGCAAAAAAGTCTCCAACAAAGGTTTTATGTTTGTGGATATGCGAGTTAATGGCAATCCAATTCGTGCTCTCATCGACAGGGGAGCGACTCACAACTTCGTGTCAGGGACAGAGGTGGAGCGATTGGGCTTATCCTAAGAGAAGAATTCCAGCCGGATCAAGGCAGTGAATTCGATAGCTCAACCGATACATGGTGTTGCCAAATTAGTCCATGTTAAAGTATGTTCGTGGGAAGGATGACTTAACTTCATGGCGGTGTCGATGGGCGACTTTCAAGCAATCATTGGATTAGAGTTTCTGAGGGAGACGACGACAGCTGTGATGCCGTATAGCAACACGATGTGTATGATGGGGTAAAAACCTTGCATCATCCCTACCTTGTCCACCAACAACGCTGGGAATTTTCTCTCAACTATGCAGGTAAAGAAGGGAGTTAAGAGGCACGAGCTCACCTGGTTAGCTGCCTTATTTGTGGAAGAGTTTCTTGAGATAGGGTCGGTTCCAAATCTCATACAGAAAGACTTAAAAGAGTTTAAAGACGTGATGCCTACTGAGCTTCCGAAACATCTCCCGCCCAGGAGGGGTGTGGATTATGCTATTGAGTTGGTGCCAGGTGCTAAGCCACCAGCTCGTGCTTCGTATAAAATGGTCATTCTAGAGTTGCAAGAACTGAGAAAGAAGCTCATAGAGTTGATTGATGCGGGTTTTATCAGACCTTCTAAAGTTCCATTTGGAGCACCGGTGCTCTTTCAGAAGAAGCACGATGGGAGTCTGCGTCTGTGCATAGACTACAGGGCTCTCAACAAGATCACCATCAAGAACAAGTATCCCATTCCACTAATCGCTGACTCTTTTGATTAGTTAAGTCATGCACGATATTTTACGAAGCTCGACTTGCGGTCAGGCTATTATCAAGTGAGAATAAAGGAAGGGGATGAGCTAAAGACAACCTGTGTCACTCGATACGGGTTTTTTGAGTTTCTTGTCATGACGTTCAGTCTAAGGAATGCACCAGCTACTTTTTGCACGCTTATGAATGAGGTGTTTCATGAGTATCTCGACAAGTTTATTGTGGTGTATCTTGATGATATCATTGTATACAGCTCCACGTTGGAGGAACATGTGAAGCATCTGAAGCTGATCTTTCAGAAACTCCATCAGAATCAGCTTTATGTGAAGCTAAAGAAGTCCTCCTTTGCTCAGGAACGTATTCAGTTCTTAGGATATGTCATCGAACAGGGAAGTATCAGAATGGATCAAGACAAGGCCAAGGAAATTCAAGACTGGCAGCCACCCCATGAATGTGTTTGAGATGAGATCATTCTTAGGGTTAGCCAACTATTATCGATAATTTGTGGAGGGGTACTCCAAAATTTCCACTCCTTTGACAGAATTATTGAAGAAGAACCAGAAGTGGACTTGGTCAGAGAAGTGATAAGAAGCCTTTAACAGACTGAAGTGGTCAATGTCAAGTGATGCAGTTCTAGATCTATCGAATATCTTCAAGCCTTTTGAGGTACAGACTGATGCCTCATATTTTGTTCTTGGAGGTGTTTTGCTACAAGGCGGCCATTCGGTAGCTTATGAGAGCCGCAAGTTAAATGATACGCAGCGGAGGTACACGGCACACGAGAAAGAACTTCTCGCCGTGATACATTGCCTCTGGGTGTGGAGGTATTATTTGTTGGGTCAACGATTTGTGGTGAAGATAGACAACTTAGTAGTAAGTCACTTCTTATCACAACCTAAGCTCAACGCAAGGCAAGTAAGGTGGCAAGAGAAACTGGTAGAGTTCGACGTAGCCTTAGAGTATAAGGCTGGCGCCACTAACAATGCTCATGATGCACTAAGTCAGAAGGCTGAGCTTGCTACATGCTATATTTAAACCATTTCTACACCATCCACTCGGATGCAAGAGTGCATCCGTACTCACCTCGACAAGGATCCTGTTGTGACAAATATCATCAACCTTGTCAAGGTAGGGAAGACTTGTCAGTTTTGGATACAAAATGGGTTACTCATAACAACGGGTGGCAGAGTCTTTGTACCCAAGGCTGGCAGTTTGAGGAAGACACTCCTGGCCGAGTGTCATGACGCCAAATGGGCAGGACATCCAGGGGGTGAACGAACCTTGGTTCTGTTAGAGCAAGGATATTATTGGCCCCACATGTGTGATGACATTAAAGACTATGTTCGCACTTGCCTCACATGCTAACAGGATAAGTCAGAACATTCAAAGCAGGGCGGGTTGTTGGAACGCTTGCCTATTCCATCTTGGCCGTGGGAGAGTGTTTCTTTGGACTTCATCACCGGCCTGCCTAAGTTGGGGGAGATCGAAACAATACTTTCAATTATTGATCGATTATCCAAATATGCTATCTTTGTGCCAGCACCCAAGTATGTTTCAGCAGAGGAGACGGCTAGACTCTTCTTCAAATATATGGTCAAATACTGGGGGATGCCAAAGAGTATAGTCAGTGATTGAGACTCATGTTTCACAAGAGCTTTCTGGACAGAGCTTTTCAAGATTCTCGGTTCATGACTCGACATGTCTTCGAGTTTTCACCCAAAAATAGATGGCCAGACAGAGCAATTTAACAGTATGTTGGAGGGGTACCTACGTCATTTTGTTAATGCAAATTAACGTAACTGGGTTCAACTTTTAGACATCGCTCAACTATGCTTCAATGCTCAGTGAAGCACTTCTACGGACAAGAGTGCTTTCGAGATAGTTACTGGCCAACAACCACTGCTACCCCACACAATGGAGGGACCTTACACAGGGAAGTCACCAAGAGCCTTTCAGTTTGCCAAAGATTGATAGAAAGATGTCGACATAGTTCATGCCTATCTGAACAAAGCTACAAGTAAGATGAAAAAATGAGCAGACAAACACAGATGGCCATTAGAATTCAAAGCAGGTGACCAAGTTCTTGTCAAGCTTTAAGCCGAACAACGAAGATTCTTACGGGTAAGAGACAAGAGACTTATTCGCAAGTATGAGGGACCGGTCACTATTGCCAAGAAGATCGAAAAGGGTGCCTACAAGATCGACCCTCCGTCTTGAATGAAGATCCACCCAGTCTTTCATGTCAGTCAACTCGAGCCTCATCACGTAGATATGGAAAATCCATCCTGCAATGAGCCAATCCGAGAATCCATTACGGCTAAGCCAAAGAAGGGAAACCTCGAAGCCATATCGATAGATCGCATGACGACCACTTCAAGGAAGACATTCAGAGAGTTCTTAATTAAGTGGAGGGGACTTGGTGATGATGAAATCAGTTGGGAGAAGGAGTCAGACTTGACGGCTTTTGCAGAGGAGATCTAAGCATATCTAGCTCAGAAGTCACCAAGGATGGCGTATGTTCAAGTGGGGGAGTGTGTCATGGGCCATCATCCAATGCCCCGTGATGCCTCAAGACAACCTAGCGCACACACACCCATGCGTAGCGCTTCCAGCACGCCTCAGCGTGCATGCTCCCATGTGTAGCACCCCAATGCCCATGCGCACGCCCCTGTGCCGCACGCCTAAGCACCCATGCGCCGTACGCCCCAGACGGCACGCACATGGTGCCATTTTCTAGCTTTTTCTTATTTTCTTAGTGATAGGACAATAATTTTCCGCACATCATGTGGGCCTTTTTATTCTAGGATTTATCGGCAATTTTTTTCATGTAAAGCTAATAATTTAATTATTTTTATTTATATTTAATTCGGACCATTATGACTCCTCAAACATTTTGATGTTTCTTCCTACCAGAATGGGGATGGTCCGACATGCTATTATAGAGAGGGGTCAACACTTGAACTTGCCTCCCTATCCGACATTGAGATTGCCCATGTCTATGCCTTGCATTGATGATCTGTTGTTTAATGACCTTGCTTTGTAATCTTCATTCAGTGGTTAATAAAAGCTTATTTTATTACATTTGAATGCCTGTGTACTGTTGCTTACAATCCCATTTTTCGTTGCTTTTGCTCAGTTAACTGTTGCTATAAACCTTCGCCTGAAGGTTGATTGAGTTTGGCGGGCTTGCCCAACGAGACCCGGCAAGCGCCACACGTGGTGTCGGCTGAGCACGACTGTGCCTCAGGCCTCGCCCTGTGACAATTACGAATGTGAGAGGAGTGGATTAAGGTTAGAATTGCCTCCGGAGGATATTAGGTTTAGAAGGCTTAGAAGAAAAGAAAAAAAGGAAAAGAGAGAGAGAGCACTGGTGCGCACGCCCCCGATGCCCACTGCCGCCGCCCTCACTTACTACCCCCACCGGCGACCTCACCGGCGCTGTCGCCATCCCACGCCACCGGCGTTCGGGTCTCTCTCCCTCGGTTTGTCACACACTCTCTCTCTCTCTCTCTCTCTCTCTCTTTGACACTCTCTCTTCTCTCCCTCTCCTCTCTGGGACAACCACCAGCCACCACTAGAACCACCAGAACCGCCAATCACCACCAACTCACCATGATAACACACCACCACCGTTAGGTGCATGCACACCGCCACCATTGTGCACGCCACCACCTCTTCGCCACCAGTGACCACTACCATTTTGACGCCTGCTAATGAATTGCTTCGATTGTCGGTACACTACTCCGGTGAACCCGAATAAAAAAATTATCATTTTGAGAATTTTGTTAAAAATAAGTTTTTCGGGCAATCTTCAACAACGACAGCAGTCACTTCGGACCTCCATTTCAACCTTCGTAAGTTTGGTTAGATTCAACTCATGGCCGCCTACGCGTAGCTGTAAACGGCTGTCAAAATCGACGTCTGGGTTGTCTGAACTGTGCTGCCGAATTTTGACAAAAAAATCGAGTTTTGGAGCCTCAACCCTCACCAGCGATGTGCATGCGTTCATGAAAAATGGTATCCCTGTATAATTGTAATTGCATTGTTTGGATTACTTTATGGTGCCCATGAGCTTTACTTTAATTAAGAAGCCTAAAGAAAATTATTTTTAAAAAAGAAAAGGAAAAGAAAGCAAAATTTTATTTAAATCATAACAAAATTATGAAGTTTTTACAAAAATTAGTATTTTTACATAATTTTGATTTAAACCTCCTTTTAATATAAAGGTTAAGATAAAATATTCTTTAAAATTCAGTCAACATATTTTCTTGTTAAAATTGGTATTTTTGCACGACGTGAACTTTAATTAGATTTTAATGATTTAATTTTTGGTAAAAATCAAGTTTTAACTCAGAATAATTTTGTTACATGATTTGAGCTTAGATAAATTTTTATAGAAACAAAATTTTTGGTTCTACTATAAACTTTGATTTGTTAAATGAATTTTAAGAAAACCAAATTTTAGATCTTTGTTACAAATTCTAAATAAATTTTTAAATCAAAACTTAAATATAGAAATTTTTTCTTAATCTTCTAAAAGAATATTGTTAATATCTTGCATAAATTGGGTTTAAGCTGACTTTAACGAATTTTTATGAAAATTTGATTTTATAAATTGTTATAAGTATTAAATTAGTTTTAAAAAGTGAAATTTTATGTTCTAGTGAAGTTTTTAAAGAAACTATTTTAAGACAGAAATTTAAGATAAATTTTGTATAAATAAGAATTCAAAAAACTTAGAATTTATAATGAAAGTTTCTCAAAATAAGCATTTTATCTTTAAAAGATTTTGTCAAGGAAAAATTAAATTTGGAAATGCTTTACGTTTCATCTAGATTTGGAAATCTTTCGAGCGCACTAATTGAATGAATTCTGCTAGACCAGGTGAGTCATTTGATATCTGAATTAGTCTTTGTTTCAAGTGAATGTTGAATATGCTGTATTTCTTATAATGATTGAAAAGAAATAATTAAACGAAAGAATAATCGGTTAAACGGTGTCCTAACCGTTGGGGGAAGTTAAGCATACCAGCGAGGCGAGGCAATAAGGGTGGAGCTACGATCAGGTGGTTATAAAAAATGATCATGTCCACTGTATTAATTATGGGGTCGTTGCCTAACGAATGTTGACAAACTGTCTGACATATGTCATTCTAACACTGTGTAATGATTAATAATTCAGATATCAATAAATTCACGTTAGCATTGCTAATAGATGTTGAAGAATTTCAGATGACGCTTGAATAGATAGTGGAAGCAGTAGCAGGAGGAGAAAGTTTTGATTTAAGAATGTTTCATTTTAAATTCTGTAATATGCACTTCAGTTTCTGTATTTAGCCTATAGAAGTATACTTTAATAACGTTGGATGCTAACTTCACTATTAAAAGCTCTAAAGGTTTATTTTTGAAAGAGCTTACTTGGGATGTTTTAATGGAAGTAGTTTATTTTCAATGAATAATTTACTTCTATTTTAAGTTTGGATGATTTTGAATGAGTTTGCTTAAAAAAAATAGTTGGCGAAATTACAAAATAAAGTGGAAGAGAAAGAAAGAGGCTTTTGGTGAGTTTTGACTCACTGGCCGGTCATGGACGCCATGTTTAAAAAGGGGTAATGATAGAAGTGGTATTATAGCATGATTATTTTTGAAAAAAAAATCCAGAGTTTAGGACACTTGCACTACATTTGTATGTTTTTGTGTGCGTATACTGTTTTAGATGTATCTTTAGATGGGTAGGTTAGCAGCCGCTAGAACATTTCTTGGAATACGAGCCTTGAGCGACATTGACACTTTTGGAAAATACCACCCTGATATACCCACCTGCAGCATCTTCATAGGAACCATTTAGAGCATGCCCCTGAATTCAACCACGTACGAAGTTTTTTCCACCAGTAGAGATTTTGACGAGAATAAAAGTCAAAAGACCATTTACTTGGATTAGATAAGAAAGCAGTAGTCAGGTAATATCTGCACCTCGAAAGGCTATAACTTTAATGAAAATGGGTAACCTAGAGCGCTATGGAAAGTTATTAGGTAAAGTAGAAATAGTCAACCTTCCCCAAAATCTTGCTCCAAACCCGACAAAGTTATTAATAACCACATCAAGTAAGAACCAGTCGTAAGGTGGACTAGGCTAAACCCATGCCTCGATAGAATTCATTTTCCAGCACCCCGACAATGACCCTTTCACATATGCTGATAAGAACTCAGTACATGTCTTGCAAATATGAATTTTCGATGAAAAGGCCTATAAACGATTAGTATAGCATAGGGATAAAGATGGATAGCATTTTGGAGATAGTATAAGGTTGGACAACATTTTTGCCAATTTTTGTATTTTTCTATGTGCTTTTGATGATATAATATTGTAGATGGATATCTAATTATTTTACTTAAAAGCATTACATTTTTATGAATATGTAATACTTGTGATGTGTTTTGTTCTTCACCTCATGTTAGAAAAACACCATGAAATCTCATTGAAAATTTGACGTAAGGAAATCCTTAGAAATGAAATTATAAGAATTTTCTAAAATTTTGTTATATCAACTAAGCAATTATTCTTAAATTCCAATAAGAAGAACGTCTGATCACTGTTTCTTCTAATGAGAAGTCTAGTAAAATTAATCGAGTTGATTTTATTCTTTTAAGAAACCAACTCCAACTCCACAAAAATAGGAATTACTAAATTTTTGTGCAAAATACAAATTTATTCGACAAAAATTTATAATTCAAACCACAAGCTTTATAAACTGCAGCCATGGATTCCAATAACAATAGCATGCGAGACCGAACCACAACTAATGTAGGCAACTAATTAGAACAACTTCAATGAAAGGTGAATGGGCTACTCAAAGTAATCCGGCACCAACAACAAGCAATGCAAGCTTACCTCCAAATTGACACACTTCAACAACCCAAAGAAAGGAAAGATAAGCCGTATTCTAAAAAAACCTATAAAGCCTGCATTCTGATATCGAAAGGAAAGCTGAAAAGAAACCTAACTTAGGTGTGTTATAGGAAAAAATTAACTGAGAAAAATTGAGGTACCTATGTGACTCCTGTAGAAAAGTGCATTTTAGGGGGAATGCATGACACATCATCCCCAAGATCCAACCTCTATACCCAAGTATCACATAGCATGCAAACATGAAATTACTTCCAAGATATTTCATGCAAACACACCAATACATGAATGTCACATATCAATGCAAACTCTCACGCAATGGATCAACCATTTCCACGACTCCTAGGTATTCGAACCTAGAGCTTTGATACCAATTTATCACACCCTCAACCCCAAAGTACGTGCACAAACCCTAACGAACCAAATAAAAGAAAACAATTTTACCAACAAAGGTTTTTAAGGTCAAAACTTCGCAAAAACTCTTTAAATAAACCATTTTACAAAAGGAAACCAAACCACCAAAGAAAAGGTTTCAAAAACCAAAGAATGAAAAATTGCTCCATTAGGTAGACCGCTCGATCGGTCTCTAGACCGATCGATTGATCTTTTACAGGTTGCAGCAGTTTTTCCCAAAACCTAAGATATTGAGAGCAGTGATTGACCAATTGAGAGACTGATCGATCGGTCCATTGAGTGGTCCAATCATGAACCCATTTTCAAAACATGTTTTCCAACTCCACTTTCCCAAACTTTAAACTTACACTCCAACAAGTATACCAAAGGGATCAACATACATATATGTAAGGAAAAGGATAAAGAAACATCCCCAAGACTAGAAAACCTGACAATTCCACCCATAGGTGCTCACATGAAATACATGATGAACCCAACACAATCACTCGAAAACCTCACATGCATACAATTCACGAGTGCGCGTCCTTAAAGCCTTACAAAACGGTTATCAACTAACCCAAATATATCAAACCATTGTACCAAAATGATTGCAGTTTCAAATATTCATTTCTCAAAAGATCCTTCTATAAAGAATGTAATTCTATTTAAATAGATTCAAAAATGGTCTCCACGACTAAGCTTCTGAATCAATCATATTCTTTCCAATATCACCTGAAATGAATAAACAACATGATCCGAGGGTCGTAGGAAAAAGACTAAAATGAACAAATGCAAGACATGCGAGGATAATCATGTGAATGCACCACACGTTTATATTAAAAACCAAATCTATTTTTCTAGTAAATTCTCATTCACATAACCGGTTTTTCTCTTACAAAACCAACACCATTTACCCACACACTCTATAGTTTAGTCTCTTGTTTCCTCATCATTTCAACCACTACAAGGTTACCATGATCCCACATTTCATTTCATTCCAAATTATAACCATTAATAAGGTTTCCCAATTCTCATATTCCTCAATTACATCATATGGTTTCATAAACCCTGTTCTATTCATTGATTTAATTAAGTATCAAAGCTGGATGATGCTTATAGACCTAGGCGTATTTATTACCATTGAGCCACATGAGGCCCAATAGATAAATGCCCATTCTATAGCCCGACACAGAGAACACACATTTTCAATTTTTTTTATAAACATCGATGGGTGGGCCGCCTAACGGTTTTACGGGGATTAACCTGAAAAAAGGGCTTACCTTATATTGCGCAAGTTTTTGGTCTTTTACCGTGGAGCTACTCAAGCCCAACCTTAATTATTTAATCCAACCACATGGTACTTTAATTAAATCATTCACATTTAAACCAACACAAGTCCAACCGTCAACCTGGTTCCTCTCTTTAAGCCCAACACAATTGGGATTTCAATTCTCAACAAATTTAAATATTTTCATAGTTCATATATTCGAATTAACATGGTTAAAACCCAAATTCAATATCTTGAATTATTGCTTACATTCATCAAATCCATATAATTTATTCAAAATTCCCACCCCATTACTTCATCATTTTCGCATATTCTCAAAGTTCATGAAATCAATATATCAATTTATCTAAAATCTAATCAATTTCTTTATTCGAGTCCATCAACTCAAAAACCCCCAAATTTTCATGATTTTAGCTCAAATCAAACCCTAACTTTCCAAATCATAAGTTTAAGGTTTTCCAATGGTGTTATCAAGATTGAAGTACCATAAATCATCCAAGAACACAAGATTTAACATGCTTTAACTCCAAGTCCCAACCTAGGGTTTCAAAAACATAGATTTTCATGCTTTCATATATAAATTCAAAATATATAACTCATATCTTACAAATCTTCATAGATAGTCATAGATCCTACCTCTTGATTGACAAATCCACAAGAAACAAGCCTTTAGCAAACTCCAACTAAGCAAATCACCCACCGAATGGAAGAATGGAAGCTCCCAACGCATATCTCAAACCTCCAACAGGTGTCCCACCAAGAGAGGAGCAAGAAGGAGCCAACAATGGAGCAAGAGGAGCTCAAGGAGCACTCAAAACCCAAATCTAGAGCCTAGGGTTTCAGTTTAGAGAGAGAAGGAGATGAGAGGAATGAGTTTGGAAAGCTTCAATCCCTACTTTATGTTGCTCTCTGTCATAGACTGATCGATCGGTCTCGAGACCGATCATCGGTCTCTCGTTGGAATGTACTCTAAGGAAAGAAAATGTATATAAAATTTTCAAATTTTGTTCTAACGCCTCACGACTCATTGAATCAACCCACAATAATTATAATCACGCATTATCAAGCATATAATTATCATCACACCTCATTATCATGATCAAAATTTTATTATTCCCCAAATTTAAAGACAATCATTTTTCATCAGGAATTTTATAACACAATTTAATTAATCTTTACAAATTAAAAGGGATCGAGTCTCTATAACCTTCCCCAGTTAGGAAATTTCATCCCCGAAATTCCACATTAGAATTCGAGTCAATTGCTTTTTCATTAACCACCAACAATCACCAAAACAAGACTCCGCAAAGTCGTCCGACGACAGAGGTGCCAACGTATCATATATCCCAAAGCAACACGTCATGACATAAACATGTTCTTGGGAAACAAATATCTATATTGACTACTTCTGCAAAAAAAGGTCTCACTAACACTAAGGTTATCCAAATGTTGTCGGACCGAGGTCGACGCACACCACCGAGCCAACGAGACACAACTCACATTGAACATGACCAATTCAAAGTGACTAATCACATAGCACGAAACTAATCCACAACCGGACTGATTCCAAACACTTTTTGCTCTTTCTTTGTAAGCACTTAGATTCCCACTTGAACTGTCGCAATTTAGATCAATCCCATCTCGGAACATACATCATGGATTACTTTTGTAAACCAAAACACACATTGCCAAAACTTGACATCGTTCCCAAGGATTCACATGCATCATACCCAAAATCTTGTTCAAGCCCTCACGATCAATTGATGACTATAGAACTCTAAACCACATCATCGCTCTACATTTGTCAGTAGTATTATCATTAATATCGAAGAGATGAAGAGATGCTTACTCCCGATTAGAGACAACAAACATCTGGTTCTAGAGAAAGGAACTCACTCAAATCATAGAAAACTCTAAAAAACATATTTTCTTCTCATGAGTTGCAAACATTCCATCTAAACTTCCACCCTCTACCTATCTTCAACAAACATCAATAATTCTCATTTCGCAAACTTGCTAGGGGTCCCATTATCATCAAGGCCTAGATTTCATACAATCGAGATTACCACCTTGCCATTATAGCCATTTACAGTCAACCGATTCATACCCTTTTAGCCCACCAATCTTGCCAGTATCCACCTCTTGTACTTAACAGACTCATCTTACACCCAACTTACAACGGCACTCAATCCACTTAAGACCAAGCACAAAAGAACTAGACAACTCGATTCGCATCTCATTACCTTACCCTTCTACTGCTCAAACTCAAACACTTAATCCTTTAACGTACTCATACTGAGCTCCCACGCAACATCACCGAGATTATAGGATCACAACCTCTCTCAATTTCTCATAAATAGAGTCGAATCATCCCTACGAAAGAACTCCTTTTCTACATAGACAAGACTTTCATGCTCCAATCTAGACAAAGAGGTTGGCTCTAAGAGGCCACATCGACGAAAGATGTTTGAAATTGAACTCTTTGTGACTCATATCTAAACCACAGTCTCTTAATACTCTTCTGCTCACCTCTACTCAACTTGCATCTTTATCGTAAGCGGTAATCGAACAACAACTCCACAAGAGCTAAATAGTTCAAAACACAAAACAAAACGTAAACAAATACTCAAGAAACCACAATGTAAACAACCCAGTCACTGAAACTTCTGCAAGGATCTCACTCTAACAAGAGCTAAGGGTGTTAACATTCCCATACAAACTAGAACATACATTATATATCTATCAAACAACCTTTAATTAATCTCTGCAAACGTAGATTCTATACCTCAAGGAACACAACCTAAATGCTCTTGCTCATAGGGTAGTGCAAACAAATCTTCACCAGGAAGTTACAAGGAACCCATCCTATACATTTAAACGAACACAGGGTACCAATTCACAAGATACAACCAAAAGGACCACATAAGGGTACAAGATCCATGGAGATTTTAATCTTCTCAAAAAATTATCAATTCAAGAATCAATCAAAAGGTCTTGGCACTCGCGCCCAACAAGGATGAAGCAGCTCAAGCATGATAACCTTCCACGAAGCAGCTCAAACATGATAACCTCCCACTCAACACCACCACATCCTAGGGTAACCAGTAAATGCTTGATTCTAGATAACACTATCCATTTGTCCTCAGAATGACGTTGAATATCATAGTACAAAATATTATTTATCTTGATCACGATGCTT
Source organism: Heliamphora exappendiculata (assembly GCA_034768845.1). NCBI lineage: Eukaryota > Viridiplantae > Streptophyta > Magnoliopsida > Ericales > Sarraceniaceae > Heliamphora > Heliamphora exappendiculata. The sequence goes on along the minus strand of JAOTRH010452896.1, from coordinate 12,264 downwards.
ATATCACTTGTTGCACTTAATCTTCAAACTGAGGATCCACCCATACATATCAAATACCATGAACTTCCTTATACTTTAAACAACGCGTCCCACACGTGTACACATTTTTCACTAGGTATACACAAGCCCATAACACTACACATTCACATTACACCCAGGTTGTATCTCAAAAGATTGCGCTACACTAAGCTGACTCCTAATAGGTAAACAACCGCCATGTGACAGTCTCGAGCTCACGATTTAGGCAAACCTAGAAAAGAAAACGTAAGGTACTTAATTGAAAAAGTCCAAAATTGACACTTCCCATTCGTAGTTTCTCATCACTCCCACGACTATACCGATATCATCAACATTTTATTGTTTGAGCATAAGAACCATTATATATAGTTTAGATCTAACGGTTTTTACATGCCAACCCTAGGTCACTCAAACTACCAAAGTGCATTGCTCAACTTTACTACTCCATGCTTCACCCTAAAGGATAATACAACACAATCACATCTACATCTTAGATCAAGGCACAAACCACCACCATCCCCTCAAGGGACATCACATCCATCGACACACCTTTCTAAAATAATCGAGCCAACTACTCTACCAACATCTATCATGGGCCCCTCAAGTCTTGTGCATTTATCACTGGCAAGGAAGACACCAAAAGTGACCATGCCATCATGTGAAGAGACCTGATACTACCCACATATTAACTTCATCCAAACACACATCCCTGTACTCACCAAACATAGTTCCCGAGCCCAATCTCCTAACCATAAAGACAATGGTAAAAACCATGACCCTTTACTCCCGTGAAATTTTCAAAAGACCTATACTCGTCATATACCTGAACCATAACCACTACCAACACACATCCCCACATACTTACAATTTCATTATTAACCCACCGAGTACATCTCCGTGCTACTCATCCGTAACTCAGCTCCCACATTCTAATAAGAAACATAACTTAGAAACACACTAGGAAAAGGACATAAGAGTTATTATGTAAGATTTCAAAGCATCATGGCATCACAATGACTACCAACAACACCCTACAGGGCAAGGGATGCCCCCAAAATCATTTATGTTCAGCAATTTCAAAATACATTAGGCCAATGATTATTATTCTTCCATCCACTATGTTCCCATCCATACCTAATTCCTAAGTACATAGCTCAAGACATAGCATGGCTTATGACGTACATAATCCTCAACACGCTCAAACCATATAGCATATGGAATTCAACAAAGGGGTATCACTACCCTCACATAACCTAGTCATAACCAATGATCTCCGAGGGTTCTAAACATTCTACCACACCTAATCATAAGATTACTAGTAATACAACTTATCTCCCGGTAGTATTACTCTACAAGAAAGGTCCTTTATAATGATCAACTAATTATCCATGCCTCAATAGCGTTGGAATAAAACTAGGATAATACAAAAATACAACGGGCAACTAAATAAGACCAAAACTAACTCAAGTAGTAATTACAGCTTACAAGCAATTTTTACCATGCACAAGAGCGATCGACACTCAACTCTAGAGTTTACACCCATAGCAATCAACAAAAATAGATTCGTAGTCCCATGACCCATACCACGACCCCGACTATAACCTCTCCTTAGCCTTATAGGCATAACTTCTATATAAAGGGTATCATAAAACTCATCCAGGTAAGATTCGACTTAACATTCTAAAGCCATATAAACATATGAATCATTGTCAAGTAATATCACATCAACACGTAACCACATACCGAGGAGAACCTGTAGGAATGACACACTAATCCAGGTAACTCGTTTGAATTTCTTGTTAGAATAGACGTCGACCAAATGCCTTTCTAACTCAAACCCCAAACTAGTTTACCAAACGCCTAAGGGAAAAACACATCATCCCCAAAATTCAACCTCTATACCCAAGATCACATAGCATGCAAATATTAAATCACTTCCAAGATATTTCATGCAAAAATACCAATACATAAATGTCCCACATCAATGCAAACTCTCACGCAATGGATCAACTATTTCCACGACTTCTAGGTATTCGAACCTATAGCTTTGATACCAATCTGCCACGTCCCCATTCCCAAGGAACGTGAACTGACCCTAACAAACCAAATAAAAGAAAATGGTTTTACCAACAAAGGGTTTTAAGACCAAAATGTTGGGAAAAGTCTTTAAATAAACCATTTTAGAAAAGGAAATCAAACCCCCAAAGAAAACATTTCAAAAACCAAAAAATAAAAAATTGCTTTAACAGGCAGACCACTTGATCGGTCTCAAGACCGATCGATCGGTCTTTCACAGGTTGCAACAGTTTTTTTCAAAACATGAGATACCGAGAGTGGTGATTGACCGCTTGAGAGATCGATTGATCGGTCTATCAAGCGATCCAATCCTGAATCCTTTTTCAAAACATATTTTCCAACTCTACTTTCCCAAACTTTAACTATACACTCCAACAAGTATACCAAAGGGATCAACATACATATATGAAAGGAAAAGGATATAGAAACATCTCAAAACATCTCTAAGACTAGAAAACCTGGCGATTCCACCAATAGGAGCTCACATGAAATACATGATGAACCCAACACAATCACCCGGAATCCTCACATGCATACAATTCATGAGTACATGGCCTCAAGGCCTTACAAAACGGTTATCAACTAACCCAAATATATCAAACCATTATATCAAAAGGATTACATTTTTAGATATTCATTGCTCAAAAGATCATTCTATAATGGATGTAATTCTATCCAAAAAGATTCAAAAATAGTCTCCACGAACAAGCTTCTCAATTAATCACCTTCTTTCTCATATCACCTGAAATGTGTTAAGCAACAAGAGCCAAGGGTCGTAGGAAAAAGACTAAATATGAACAAATGCATGAAATATGAGGATAATCATGTGAATGCACCACAAGTTTATATTCAAGACCAAATCCATTTTTCTTGTCAATTCTCATTCACATAATCGGTTTCTCTTACAAAGCCAACACCATTTACCCACACACTCTATAGTTTAGTCTTTTGTTTCCTCATTATTTCAACCACCACAAAGTTACCATGATCCCACATTTCATTTCATTCCAAATTATAACCATTAACAAGGTTTTCCAATTCTCATATTCCTCAATTACATAATATGGTTTCACAAACCCGATTTCATTTATTTATTTAATTAAGTACCAAAGCCAGACGACACCTATAGACCCAGGTATATTTATCACCACCGGGCCATGCGAGACCTAATGGATAAATACTCATTCCATAGCCCGACATAGAGAGTACATATTTTTTATTTCTCTCGAAAACAGCGATGGTGGGCCGTCCAAGAGTATACTTTTACGGGGATTAACTTGAAGGAAGGGCCTACCTTACATTGCGAAAGATTTTGTCTTTCACCGAGGAGCTACTCAAGCCCAACATTAATTATTCAATCTATCTACACGGTACTTTAATTAAGTCATTCACATTTAAACCAACACGAGTCCAACAGTCAACTCAGTTTCTCTCGTTAAACCCAGCACAATTAGGATTTCAATTCATAATAAATTCAAATATTTCCATATAGTTCATATATTCGAATTAACATGGTTAAAACCCAAATTTAATGTAATGACCCGGTACTTATTTGTTTTGTGATTTCATATTTTCGGTTAAGTGAGGAGATGGAATTAAACTTGGACGTGGGTGTTATAAAAAACAATTTGCTCGTTAATGATTAAATTATTAACATGTGAGGGTCAAATTGAGATACAAGGTAACGAACGATATTGATATGGCTATATTAATGGACAATTCGAAATATTTAAATGTGAGCAAAGTTGAAGGTTTAAGTTGAAATTTAAGAAAATTCGCAGAATTCTACTTCAGGAGTCACCGTTCGAGCAGTGGAGGTCCGCTCGAGCAGACTATCGGGATAAGTTAGGAATAACCCAAAAGATTGGAGAAGATTTTGAGGGTTTCTATGTTATATATATATATATGCCCTTAGGCCAAACCCACGTGAGAGGTTTCCTTTATTTCCATCTTCTCCTCTTCTTCTCCTCTTATCGTCTCCATCTCTAGAGAGAGAGAGAGAGAGAAACATGTTCCTCTTAAAACCCTAGCCTCCTACCTTTCAAGATTAAAGCTTTGAAGCTAGATTGGGAGTAAGCAAGAGTAGAAATCAAGTTTTGGATTAAGGAGGTGGAAGATAAAGCATCAAGGAAGCGAGAAGATCCACAACCAAAACCCTAGGAGGAAGAAATTGGAGGAAATTCAAGCTTTTGAGCAAATTCGAGGTAAGATCTAGATTTTCTCATATGCGTGTGTTGATTTGAGTTGATATTTTGCTTATATAAGTAAAATATAGTAGATTTCATGTATGAATTGAAGGATTGATAGAGTATATGGGGGTTGAGTTGGGTTCTCATGAAGATTTGAGTTTTTCAGAAATAATAAACCATGATTTTGAGAAATTATTACATAAAAAGGATGTATGAAACTTGAATCCAATGTTCTGGGACGAAAATTGAGGTTTGAGACATATTTGATGAACATTTATGGGTAATGAAGCTTGCAACTCAAAACAAGGGAAAATCTGAGATTTTCTCGGGAACCAGTGTGCTCGAGCGGAGTCCTATTTACTCGAGCGCTCAACTAGCAGAGAGTTGGGCGCTCGAGCGCCCAATGTCCGCTCGAGCAGACTGATTGCGCAGGGCCAACTTATTTTTATCATATCTCCCTCATCTGGACTCTGAATAGGGTTGTTTTTATACAAAAATCGAAGCTCCGGAAGTCCTCTTTCCAACAAGACTACTATCAGAAGAAAATTATTTTTGTAGAAAAAGTTATCATTAAAATAGTAAGGATATGTCAAATTTTCTTAACCATTTTTCACATGATTTTAGCCAAATGCTTTGAAAAAGTATATTTTCTTCAATATTGAACCTTTTCACCGAATTTCCTATCCCTTGGGCTATGAATATACTTACTCTGCTACACTTGGGTTGGGATGTAAGTATCATTCCATTTGGTTGTGTTTGCGATAAAGATGAGTTTTCGACATATTACTAAGGTTTTAAGAACGAGTATGATTATGGATAATTATGGGCTATGTCGTGATATGGTTATCATTAAGATTTTCAAGCTTTAGAAAGGAAACATGAATTTTAATTGTATATACATGTATATGCATATGATAGGTGAATTCTATTTGTTTCAAATGACATGACCATGTGTGAGTTAATTACGCGTAAGACATTTCATGAAGTTGATAAAGGAAATGTGGTTTATGAAAAATTATGTGTTGAAATTTATGATGGCATTTGAATTGAAAGAAAGTATGGAATGTTAAAATAAGACTTGATTGGAAATGAAATGGGAAGTTGAAATGAAAAAATTGAAAAGAGGTTCTATGAGAAAATATTTGGGGAGAGGAACCAGTTGTGGGTTGGAACAAATAATGAACCGTATAGATTAATGTGGATTAAGTTGGCCTGGCGGGTCCACGATGAAAGATCAAAAAGTTGCGCAAGATGGGGACCACATGCCCACAGGTTAGCCCCCAAAATGTGGTGTTGTATCGTGATGAGTTATACAGCTATCTATTATCCAATGGATTCGTGTAGCCTATTGAGATAATAGGGAGGGGTTTCTATAAGCTGCACCCGATATCGGTTAATTAATTGTGTTAAATTAATTGTGATACGGTTTTGGGACAAATCGGGTAACAAAAATGTGAAATGATTTTTGCAAAAAATTGGATAATAAAATGATGATATGGATGATATAAAAAAATAAATGTGAATAAGTGGGCATGCGTGGGTGTGTGAGTGTGAAAGAATAACAAAGTGGTGAAAATTTGCATCTTACTTCGGTTACACCCCTCACACCTCACAAATCATGCATTACATATGAATTAATCTAAATCCTACGAGCTTTGACTCACGTACGACTGCTAAACCATTTTTCAGGTTTCAAGGAGAACTGATGATACCGAGATGATGGAGGCATTTTGGGAATGGGCTAGAAGATGGGTCTAGTATTTCTTTTCTTATGCCATATGTACAGATAAAGTTAAAGGATTTGATGTATTTGATCTTGTTCTTGTATTTTGGATAAGTCAGACGAGTGAAATGACATATTATTTTGTAAACGATCTTGTGGGACTTGAAGCATTATTTAGAATTTGTTATGCGTCGGTGAAATAAAAATATAGTTGTTCAAGAAAATCATTATTCCTAAATGAGTTTTGAATTCAAATCTAAAGTCAAATGGAAGTGTTAATGGATAACCTTTAGAAGGGTTGGTCTAGGGTTAGTTCATGAGTTCCCGGGGTTCGAGGCATGACAGAATGGTATCAGAGCTCTAGGTTCAAATAGATATGTGCCGTGGGGAGGGACCATGACCATAGTATGTGACCTGTTTGATAAGGTTAGGCACCGCTACACGGCATGAGTTGTGTGCTTGCATGGGTTTGCGATTGAATTGTGTTGCGCATGTTATGTGTTTATGTGAGCATGGAGGGTTAAGTCTTGGGGTGATGTGGCATGCTATATGATGTCCGATCAACTACTTTGGGGTTCAAAATAGAAAAGCGTTTGGCCGACGTTCTTTCTATGAGAAATTTGAATTAGTTGCTCGGATTATCGCGTCGCTTTGGGGCTTTTCCTCGGTTTGTGAAAATGTGTTAATGTGATGTGACTAGGTGCTAAGTAGTGTGTAGCTTGACTTTAGGAGGTCAGATTAAGTTTGACCTAGTTGGGTGTTGTGATATCTTTGTTGTAGGGGCTATGCCTGTGACACTAGAATGAGTTGTGATCTGGATGGTGGTATGAGTGGTGGAATTACGACCTAATGGTCAATGGTTGTGGTGGGTGTAAGCTCAAGAGATGAGCAATGACTGTTCGGAGTATGATTTATCCATGTGAATCGAGGGTGACCGTAGTTAGTTGTTCGTTACGTGTGGAGCTAGCAGTAATTTGACGAATAAGTATGGTAGATTGTTTGAAACCCCTTGGAGGTTTATTGGTTATGGATGGATATGAGGTGTGGTTTTAGGTTCGTTGAGGATTATGTACATCATGAGCCGTACTATGTCTTGAACCGTGCTGTGTCATGGGCCGTGTACCCTAAGATTAGGTATGGACGGGAGCATAGTGGACGGGAACATAGTGGACGGGAGCGTAATAATCTCCGGCCTAAAGTGTGTTAGAATGTTTATGCCTGGACACGTGGTTGGGAATGTCCTTACCCTGGGGGTGTTGTTGATAACCACCGTGGTATTATGTGATTTTGAAGGTCAGACTGGTGAACCTTGTATTTTTTTTTAATTTTAGCGTGATGCTGTGTTGTGTTTCTTGATAGGAGTTGAAAGTGTGTGTGGAAAGAGTATGTAGATTGAAGATGTGATCGATGTGTTAGTTGTTGAGTGATGTGCGTGTACGTAAGAGGTGATGTATATTGATGGTTGTTGTGATGTGGTGAACGAAGATTCGAGGTCGTTTGGAAAGTTTCATAAAGAAGAGTTTTTTGATTTGGGTCATCATTCCCGAGGATAGGAGATTATGTAGAATGTATGGTGTATGGTAAGAATGTGAATGTGAGTGTATGAGGCATATGGGACGGGTGAAAGATGTTATTGCTGTGGCTGGCTTAGTCATTTTAAGACGACTTATTGGTAGAAAGAGATCCCTTAAGAGGATGATGGCAGTGGTCTATATTCGACTTAAAGTCTGGGTGCGGTGGTGTTGTGTTACTCTTACGGGGGAGGCGATAGGGTAGTGTCTTGGGTTTAAAGTTGGTGAGCGAGGATCGTTTGTTCGTGTGATGTGTAGTTGTTTTCATGATTAGGCAGCTGTGTGTCGGAGGTCTGTGTATGGCGATGAAAGAGATAAGTGTTTCTAGTTAAACATTTTATAATTTCCGATGGATGCACCAAAGTTACGAGATTAAGATTGTAACATAGTTTTTCCTACTTGTTTGTTTGTTAGTATGATGTGACTCGTAAGTAGAAGTGCTAAAGTGATGCGAATGTATGTGGTGTTATCCTTGGTGGTTAACCGGTGAGAGTCTTGTGGATGCGTGTGAAGCCTCGTTGAGATGTGAAGGAGTAGACGATATTTAATGTGCTTGGGTAAAGATCTAAGTGTGAAGACCTAGCGCGGCGAGAGATATACTCATCGTGAATGGTGGCCGATAACGTTTGTGCAATGAAGATAGGTGCCTTTACGAGGGCTTGTGGTTAATCTTCTCTTGAGTCGAGTGAATATTAGTCACCCTAAAAGGCAGTGATGTTGAGTAAGAGCCAAGCATTGGCCAGTGGTTTTCCTAAGAAGATAGATGTTTCATAATTGGTTGAGCGATGTGATGGTTCATTCTTGGTGAAAGTAAAACGTTGGGATCGTAGGAGTACGGATTTGTTTGCTCTTGATTTCTTGAAAAGCCTATTTGAACCCGAGTGTATGGGTGATGTTTCTAGAGATGTAGTTTGGTTTGTATGAAATGCTAGTAGCTTTAGTTCGAGTTGGGTGAGGTTTCTAAGGGAGTTTAGCTGTTTGGTTGTTTATGCGGTGAAATCCTTATGTATCAGTTCTGCGGGATAACTATGAGAATATATACCCGTGGTTTGGCCAATTGGGAGATTATGTTGGGTGTATGAGTTTGAGAGGACCGTAGAGGGATTCGATAGTGTAGTTAGCCTAGTGCTAAAATGGTGTGTCTTGGGTGTGACATGCCTGGAGGTTATTTGTGTTCGACTTTAGGTTCAGAGGTGGGTACATTATTTACTCAGGGAAAACGAAGTGTGGAGTAATAAAGTTCAGTAGTGTGTGATGTGGTTTGGATGGCCTGGGGTAATAGGCAAGAACTCATGTATTAAGATGTTTGTTAGATGCATACCTGGAAACGAGAGTGTGGGATGCGTTTACGTGATCGTGGAAGTTATTAATAACATCGGATGAAAGGTTTTAGGAATTGATTTTCTTTTGTTTGGTTTTGTGCGCATTCCATGTAAGTTGCTTGGACAATGGGTTTAAGGCTGTGACATGACTGAGACTTTCTTAGTGGGAGTTAAATTAGTAAAGTGCAAGCTTGAGGGTGAGGTTTTGGCAAAATGGGAATGTCGGTATAGTGTCTCTTTGTGTGACTGGTGACGAGTTGATAGTTTTATGAGATGTACTGTATGAGATATGTAGATTGATGGTATCCCTGTGTGTGCGAATGAGATTTGAGAGTTAAGAGCTTAAGTGCAATGGATGACCTGCGTATCATGATCGGGTTAACAGTAGTTGTGTGGCTATGGGCTATGCGACCTCAAGGTGAGATTTTCATGATTTTGTGAAGACCAAGTGTTGGTGGGTATTGGGAGTGCATTGAGGTTGGGTCATGATTTCTAGTTATTTAGGGAGGATGGGAGCCTCAGTGGATCGGTGTTCGTGTTGTGATCTATGAGTTGGTACCTATGGAATGGGTACTACCAGAATCGGGTGGTTGGAAGATTGAGTTCTTCGTGGATTTTCTGGCTGGAGTTCGTTTGCTCTATTGGGTGAATATAAGTATGTAGAGTTGCATTTCCTATGAGATTGAGTTGGTAGACCATGAATGTTTGCCCTTGTTGATGAGGGAGTTAGTATCAAGGCATAAAACCCTTTTTGCACTGATTAATTGAGAATCGTTAACTGTTGTATGCAGTTTATTTTGGGTTATGTGGATATGGGTGCACCTTTAGCTCATGGCAAAGTGGAAAATTTGTTGAGACCTTGCGACCAAGATATTCACATGTTGGGTATTGATAGACTCTGGTGAGTCTGGAATTGTGTAATGTTTGGAGCTTTAAATTTCTCAGAATTCTTAAGGCACGAAGAGTGGTTCAACTATTCGAAGGGAAGATATGAATGCATATAGTAGTAACGATGAGTGGGGGTAATGCGAGTGCAGAAGATTACAGATTGTTTAATCTGAGGCATGATAGACTTGAAAGACCAATGGGTATGTGTACGGCGTCATGAAGGAGGATGTGATTCAGTTTGTATAGGTAAGTGTCTATAAAACTTTTAACTCATGTGGAGTGCTCAATCCTAGTGGCTTATGAAGTTTAGGTGGCAGTGTTGGTTTTGTTTCGATGGTTGAAGGGCTAGAGTGATGCAGTGCAAGTAGTAATATGGTTTGTGATTGTTAATTGGCCGTAAGGGTGTGGGAAATTATTGTGGTAATGTGTGTAACCCATATGAATAATGTTCGAGTTTGGGAAACATGTGTTTGGGTTGGAGGAGTAGTCCTCGGCATACATTAGAATACAGTTGTGAATTAGACTGTAATTCGAGGAAGTTGGGAGAATCTTAGCGGAGGTGAGACCTGTGACGCAAAATGTTGTGATTGAGAATATTTCTTCTTCAGGAAGGTGCATGTGAGTAAGATGATGGTCATGGAGGGATCGTCGGTGGCTAGTGCAAAAATAGTTGACTTCAACCCTGATAAATTTTGTCGTGTAGTGACCCGACTCGTTTTGATTTAAAGTGTTTAAAGGTTGATTTTGGTTAAGAATTAACGTCAGGATTAGGATGAATGATGATTGATGGATGATTCTAATAGTTGTGAGATATTGGTGTTTGAAAGTCGAGCCTGATGGTAGTGTGACACTTTTGGGAGCAAAGGCGTGCTAGCATCTGTATTACGACACAATGATATGATCTCTCATATTGGAAATTTTTAGTACTCTTTTGGAGGATCGTTGATGTAGACGCAGCTATTTTTGGTATAGTCTTGAGTCATATTGAAACTATGAGAACATAAATTAAGATTAAAGGAAGGTTTGGTGTGACTAGAGATGAATTTCGGAGACGAAATTCCTAAAGGGGAGAAAGTTGTAATGACCTGGTACCTATTTATTTTGTGATTTCATGTTTTCGATTAAGTGAGGAGATGTAATTAAATTTGGACGTGGGTGTTATAAAAAAAAATTTTGCTCGTTAATGATTAAATTAATAACATGTGAGGGTCAAATTGAGATACAAGGTAACGAACGATATTGATGTGGCTATGTTAATGGATAATTCGAAATATTTAAATGTGAGAAAAATTGGAGGTTTAAGTCAAAATTTAAGGAAATTCGCAAAATTCGCAAAATTTTGCTTCAGGGGTCACTGCTTAAGCGGTGGGGGTCCGCTCGAGCAGACTATTGGGATAAGTTTGGAATAATCCAGAAGATTGGAGAAGATTTTGAGGGTTTCGATATAAATATATATCTCAGCCCTTAGGCCAAACCCACGTGAGAGGTTTCCTTTCTTTCCCTCTTCTCCTCTTCTTCTCCTCTTGTCCTCTCCATCTCTAGAGAGAGAGAGAGAGAAAAACATGTTCCTCATAAAACCCTAGCCTCCTACCTTTCAAGATTGAAGCGGTGAAGCTAGAATTTGAGCAAATCTGAGGTACGACCTAGATTCTCTCATATGTGTGTGTTGATTTGAGTTGATAATTTGCTTATATAAGTAAAATATAATAGATTTCATGCATGAATTGAAGGATTGATAGAGTATATGGGGGTTGAGTTGGGTTCTCATGAAGATTTGAGTTTTTTCAGAAATAATAAACCATGATTTTGAGAAATTATTGCATAAAAAGGATGTATGAAACTTGAATCCAATGTTTTTGGGATGAAAATTGAGGTTTGAGACATATTTGATAAAGGTTTATGGGTAATGAAGCTTGAAACTCAAAACAAGGGAAAATATAGGGTTTTCTCGGGCACCAGCGCGCTCGAGTGGAGTCCTGTCTGCTCGACTGCTCAACTGGCAGAGAGTTGGGCGCTCGCGCACCGGACGTCCGCTCAAGCGGACTGACTGCACAAGTCTAACTTCTTTTTATCATATCTCCCTCATCTGGACTCGGAATAGGGTCATTTATGTACTCAAATCGAAGCCCCGGAAGTCCTCTTTCCAATAAGAGTACTCTCACAAGAAAATTATATTTGTAGAAAAATTTATGATTAAAATAGTAAGGATATGTCAAATTTTCTTAACTATTTTTCACCTGATTTTAGCCAAATGCTTTGAAAAAGTATATTGTCTTCAATGTTGAACCATTTCACCGAATTTCCTATACCTTGGGCTATGAATATACCTACTCTACTACACTTGGGTTGGGATGTAAGTATCATGCCATTTGGTTGTGTTTGCGATAAAGATGAGTTTTTGACATATTACTAAGGTTTTAAGAACGAGTATGATTATGGGTAATTATGGGCTATGTCGTGATATGGTTATCATTAAG
>JAOTRH010452885.1:0-30122 GCA_034768845.1 Heliamphora exappendiculata | reverse complement strand
TATATTATATTTGACAAATACATGCTTGTACAAATATGTACTTAAAAATTAAAGCAGTTGAAAAAATGAAATTTAAAACTTAAATTGTAAGCACATATAAATTCTATATTAATTAAGTAATTGAGAGTTAATCGGTATTTTGCACAAAATTAAGAGTTCCCACAATTTCAAATTTAAAGTGACAATAAACAAAGATATTTTGGGTATTAAAAAATTTATATAGCTCCATTTTAAAGGAAATCCCAAATGGATATTATCCTTTAATATTATACTGTAGAAGATAAGTAATTATTTGGTGTTCTTTAACTAAGTTTATCTAATACTCTCATATAATATAATGTCACAAATTTTATAATAAAAACATAATAATAATTCATCTTTTATAGAACGATTAAGAAATAAAAAACGACACACATAATATAAATTGCGATTATTAATTTATCGATAGTATTGTGATATCATTTACATAATATTTCATGAGTAGTTAATAATTTGCCATAAAAGATAGTACAGAACATTTGACATTACTTTTTGGGCATTTTTTTATCATTTTATTACTAATTTTAATAATAAGATATAAATTTTTTTAAACACTTATCATTTTTATTATAAATTATTACTATTTTGTTATCTATTTTTGCTGCAAGCTAATATTTAGCAAATAATCATTCACAACTTTTGGCTAAACACCCACAATATAGATAATATAGATGAGAGAGAGAGAGAGAGAGAGAGAGAGAGAGAGAGAGACCTGTTGCCGAGAAGGGAATGCAAATGGACGATGAGTTCTTGTTCTTGAGGGGAGAAGGGGCCTCTCTTGAGGTCAGGCCGCAAGTAGTTAATCCAGCGGAGACGGCAGCTCTTCCCGCACCTCTGGAGACCGGCATTTCTCGCGACGTCGCTCCAGCAGCCTTCGCCATTGCTGAGCATGTACTTCATCAGCTTCTCGTCTTCCTCGGGTGACCACAACCCTTTTCTCATCACTTGCTGCTTCTTCTGGCTGTTGTTCTCATTCCCAGAGGGATCTGGCTTCCTCATTGTGATCGATCGATCTATTCTGCCAACCTCTGTTCCTTCAACTTCCTTTGAAGTTTTTTCAAGCTTTATAGACAGAAAGAGAGAGTAGGAAGGATAATGATGATGAGAGCGATGGCTATAGGGTTTGCTTAAAAATGGGGGATAGAGAGAGAGAGAGAGAGAGAGAGAGAGAGAGAGAGAGAGAGAGAGCAGGAAGGGTTGGTTGATGGGTCGAGTAGAAAAACGGTTTCGAGGGGGACCTGCGTTGTATGAATGTATGAGAGAGACTGTGTGTGAAAGAGAGAGAGAGAGATAGAGAGAGAGAGAGAGAGAGAGAGGAGGGAATTAATGGCTTTGTTTGTTAACTGATTTTAGTTTAGTTTTTATTTTAGCTAAATAAGTAAAAAATTTGTTAAAAGTTGAGCAAGTAAAAAATTTGTGAGATAATTAATTAAAAGTTCAATTTTTAAATTTTGTAGTGTACTTAGTAGACTTCAATTTTTGTTTATTGTTTTCAAAGATTTACAAGTTAAAGGTTATCTAATTTAATATTAAATAATTTGATGAATAAAATTATTGTTATTATTCATGTAGTTTTATTTAGTATACACACCTCGAGTCACTTTATTCTAGCCGCGACAATTTGCTACTTGCAATTGATTTTTGATGATCGCCAACAATTATTTTTCAATGACTTTCTAGCTGTCTCTGATAGCTATTCAACAAATTTTTTAAGAACCGATGAAATAAATAAATTTTATTATTTCTTCTAACTCTAGCTATACAGAATAAGTAAATTCACTATTTAGCTATATTCAAACAATTAAATTCATCTTTGCTCACTCCAATACTAACTACACCTAACAAACAAATTTCACTATTAGTTATAATTGAATAGTAAAATTTATCTTTTATCCCTATTCATAAATTCATATTATATTTAATGTAATCACTCCATTAGCCAATTACGATCACAAAAAATAGTAAATGTTTATTTTTTTTTTATATTCAAATAATTAAACATATCTCTCGTTTAAGAGCTGCCAGAAGTAATTGTCGAAAGCAGTCATATGTAGTTGTCGATAGTTGCCGATGATGATAGAGTTATTGATGTAGAGGAATAAACATAAAGGCTTGTAGAGGTATTTTGTTCTAATTTGACCAAACTTTAAGACTTAAAATTCTTTTCCATGGACTAGATATTATATTATATCTTCGTTATGGACCATATACGAAAAACCTTAAAATTTATTTATTTAGAAAGTTATTTAATAAATTTCTATATATAAACAAATTAAAGTAGCATTTTGACAATAATTTTTTTTTAAAAATATTTAAATAAAAAGTCATAAATTAAAATTAAACTAAGAGCCAAACAAGCAAATTAGATATTCCCATAGTACGTATCATATGGCATACATTTTGATAAATAAAAAAATAATTTCATAAGCATCACAAAATCATCTTTTTGTTTTCTATTTAGGCAATAAAGATGGGTTAATATTTTTTTCACCCAAAGTATTTTTTATTGGATTATTAAATAAAAATTTATGTAAATAATGTCAGGCCTCTTTAATATTGTATTATTTTTTTGCAATTCAAACTTTTATTTAAAATTGGAATTAAAATGGGAAACATATGGGTTTTACATATTTTTTTGGGTACATTGTTTGTTTACCCTACTAAATTCTCTACTATAAAACTGTTGAACAAATTATACGATACGTACAATATTAAATAAAAGATAACTAGTACTTACCATAAAAAGTCTCTTATTGTGGGGATTAAATCTTTTTGATTATTTTATTACTTAATACGACTATTAAATTTCATTATGTTTTATTATTTAATTGTTTATCTTATGCTAATTAAAAATTGCATAATTAGTTTTATATTACATAAATTTTTTCATTATATATATATATATATATATATATATGAGAGAGAGAGAGAGAGAGAGAGAGAGGTGGTCAGGTCGTCTTCTCTTTGACTCTCTCTATATTATTGTCTTCTTTGAGGTATATTTCGTGATTCAGAAGGTAATAATTATATGTCTGTATATGCGTATATATGATTGAAAAGCATGAAAGCTATAAAGATTATTTTGTAACTAAGCCAAGAATCCAACATATTTGCTTCCACCACACACTCTCTCTCTCTCTCTCTCTCTCTCTCTCTCTCTCTCTCTCTCTCTCTCTCTCTCCTTTCTAATACATCAACACGTGTATTTGAAGCTAAGAGAACAAATTAAGTAATGATATGATGGTAATTAATTCATATAAAAAATTGGAATCATGTCAAATCATTCAGTTTTTGTTTTCGTATTTGTTTTTGTCTTCGAATGGATGAATGAAACTATTCGAAAAAAGTAAGTTCTGATCTTTATTTTTTTAATTACGTTTTGGCTAAGTTTGGGCTATGATCAAAATAGAATCTATTGAGGATTAGAATGCGATCATTAATTCCGTCTAAAATTAATCACAAACACACAAACTACGGAATAATAACAAAGAAAGAGAGAAAGAGAGGCAATCACACAATACACAAGGCTTACGTGGTTCAGTAAATCGTGCCTACATACACGGGATTACACACTTCATTATTATGATGAAGGATACAAATGAAAAAGAATTATTGAGAGAAGAATATAAAATATCAGAAGAAAAATAACCTAACCCTCGATGGCCGCGAATCCTAGCAACCTTATAACTTACGACCTTCGTATAGACCGCTCAAGTGATCTATCGGGCGGTCAAAACATGCTTTCAGTATCTCACATGTAGAGCACCACTACTCGAGCGGTGAAAAAACCACCCGATAGACTGCTTGAGCAGCCTATGCGAGAGCCGCGAGTTATAAGATTGCTAGAAAACTAATTTTTGTTTCACACCTCAACAGAATCCACATAACGATTAATCTGAGTTGGGATGGTGTTGCGTTAACCTCTACGAATATATGAATTAAATGCATTCACCAACTATTAACCTATTTTTTCAAATATTTTGAAAAATAATTGGTAAAAATGTTACAAAAGATCTCTCAATTATCTAAATGGGATGGTCTACCGGAGGATATAAACGAAACTTATGTTGTTTTAATAAAAGACTTTTTTACAAGCTTTAATTTCTCTATAATTTGCAAAGTTTTTGGTAAATATGTTTTTTTTACCACTTTTAGCATTTTACACTGTTCGTAACTTACTAACGAACAAAAATATCAAAAATTCGAGACACAAAACTCGAAACACAATTCTTTAATTATAAACATAACTAGGAAGAGGGGGAGGGTGTTATAGGGAGAAAAAAATTAGAAAACTAAAGAAATTAGTGCTGAAAAACTTAATCCGTCTTAATTTTTCTAAAACAAATATGGAGTGAATTAAGATTTATGAAAACCATCGTTTCAAATTGAATTAATCTAATTTTTATTAGTTTGATTTGTTTTAGTTTTACAAAATAATTGAATTAATTTTAAATTTTAAAAATTAAAATCAATCAAAATTAATTTAATCATAAATTTAATATAAAACCAAATCAAACTTACATCTGTACACCCCAATATCTAGGACTCCATTGAGATAAAACAATTACAAGTTTAAATTGGTAATGTATACCGTTGCACGTGACAAAAAGATTTACCTTTCAAATGGAAAATTACAAAAGCTTCCAAATATTGGAATGCAACATTAAGGCACCCTGTGCGGTAGCAAATTTTCATATATATGGTTTTTTTTTGTTTTTAGTAAAAATTTTCTATGTTAGATCAAATGAAAATATTTTTTATATTTTTTTCATTACAAAAAACTTAAAAAATAAAAAAATTTCATAAAAAAATTAAAAAAAAATTCATTTAACAGGAAAAAAAATCTATTTAAGGCTTTTGTATGACTTTTTTTATTTTTAGTACAAAAAAATTAACTTTAACCAATATCTATACTTTTAAATTCGTTTTCATCATGTTAAACTGAGAAAGTAAAAAATTTAAACTAAAATATTAAAAAAAACCAAAAACAAAAACAAGTCACAAAAAAGCAAAAAAAAAAAAAAACTATTCCTAACAGTGCCTAACTCAGCTTGCCTCCGGTCCCAAAGGCGATTGGACCAGTGCTGCTGGCCTAATTATGGGTCTAATATAGGTCTATTATGATGTTTGTATTCCTTTTTATAGTGTTCCCAATTTATAAATTATTTATATAAAAAATTAAATTAATTAATTAATATTAAATATTTGATTAAATTAAAAAAAACGATGGCATCTATCATTTATTTTTTAAAGATAAATATAATTTATCTAAGTACTTAATAATATTTAATTTATTTAATTTTATATAAATAATTTATAATTTTAGAATAATAAAATAAATAAATTCAATCAACAAAATGAACCAATCTTAAATTCATAAATAGCCAACACCACCGGTCTAGTTATTTTAGGACCAGAGAAAAAAGTCTAATTTCAAAAAGAACTAAAAAATTTTAGAATTTGATTATCTTTTTGGTAGTAAAATTAATTTTTAGTCTCATTTAAACTTTTTTAATGCAATTAGTCTCAAGCTAATTGAACTTGTCAAAATATGACTAAAATGCCCCCATCCATCCGGTACTGTTTAGAGTTGAAATTACCAAAATTTTTGTAATTTTCAATTCAATTCGGTCTCCCAATTCTCACTGACTCAATTCTCGAAAACTCGCTCACTCTAATTTCGCACCATCAATACCAACGCTGCCATGTGTCCCTTACCTATTTACTTTTCCTAACCCAAATTTGAATTTCATATTACCTACCTTATCACCACCCAATGCTCTACCCAATATGGATCCCCCACCTTATATATTTGATTCCCACAAACTCTTCCCCCTTCGGTGGAAGTAAGCGGCAATGGTCGGTGACATCGGATCTAGTAAGGATGGAGGTTGAAGATGACAGTGGTTGATGGAGAAGTGATCTATGGTTATGAGATCCAGTTCCATTTTATTATATATATATATATATATGTATATATATATATGTGTGTGTGTGTGTGTGTATATTTAGTGTGTTCCTTTCGATACGTGTATATCCCTGATGTTTGAGTTATGCTTCTTTATCGTAGAACCGTATGTTGTATAAGTTTTACCTACGTGTTTTATGCTTGTTCGGGACTTAGAAGGACCATTACATAGTTTTTCAGTTTGTTAGCTGGACAGTAGCAGTTCAGTCAACTAAGGGGCTGTTTCCAGTCGACTGAGTGCTTACTAGTTGGGTTCAGTCGACTTAGGTTAGGAACTCAGTCGACTGAGTTGAGGCGGTGGACTGTTTTCGGCTTTTTCAGTAGCCATTTAGTCGACTGAATTGGTGGATTCATTCGATTGAATCCCTTTACGGGGCTGAGACTATAAATATCAAGGCTTGGCTAGATATTTTGAAAATCTTTCTTCCAAGCTAAGTTTCGTTTCCTCCACCTTCTCTCTAGATTTTTGGGTGGCCCGGGCTTAGTTTTCGATGATCGGTTGGTAGATTCTTGTTATCCACGCTGCGGGCTCCATTTTTATCTAGGCAGAATCTCTTTTCGACGAAGTTTGTGTTTGCACATAGATCAAGGTTTTGAGTTTTTGACTCTTTGAGATAGGATCCTAGACTATGTTATCTTTAAAGGGTGCTACGTGTAATTATAGATCTTTTTATCAGTTGAAATCGCTTGAAACTGCTTTAAAAGTTGTATTTTTCATGTTTAAACCATGTTGTTTGGATAAAAGCATGTTTTTCACTTTTTTGTTAGTTTATTACATGATATGAACTGGTGGATGTTTATGGTTTTCAAAAAGATAGTTTTGAAATCGGAGGATTTATGAAAATCGTGAGAAAAACGTATTTTGGAGGTTTGGAGTTAACCTTCGAGGTTGAGTCTTAGCTTTTAAACGTTTTGATGGAAACGATGAAATGTTTTGTTTGATCTCCATGTTGATGGATGGATGATCTTTACACAAGTTGATGTATAATTGTGGAAATATTTTTGTAGTCGAGCTACGTAATAGTTTTTAAATAATTTCTATAGAATTACTGTGATAGTGGGTGTGTTGAGTTGGGCTTCTATTGCTCCTCGGTGGAAGTCTGAAAACGTGCGCAGAGTAAGTGTTTTATACATTCGGGTTAATCCCTGTAAATTAAGTGGTGGGTGTTTTGTACCCTTAGATTTTTGCCCGTAAATTAAGCATTTACGTTGTTGTAACTCCGTAAAAAATTTGTCATTACGGTCTTAAGTGGTTCAAGACTAGGGTAATGGGTAAGAGTTTATAATTGTTACATTTGTTCTTGTGCATGGCAGAGTCGGTAAATAGAATTTATTTTATCTTATTTTCCTCGGTTGTGTGGTCCGAGTGGAGAATACTATTTTCCTACTATTTTTCCTTAACTGTGGCACGATAGTTGCTCTGTTAGCAATACATAGTTTTAAGGATGAAAACATGGGATTTTGTAAAATAAAAGTGTTTGAGGCTCGTGTTTGTTTGATGAAAAAACTTGTGATTTTCAAGACGAAAAACCTTTTTGGCTCATGTGAATGAGTCAACTTGTACTATAATTGCATATCCTGCTTTATAACTTTGTAGTTTTTTTCTATTGGGGTTTGGCTCACGGTGTGGGATTTTGTGCAAATTTTTTTCAAGTGAAAATGATTACGTGGGGTTGGCCTAGAGGTGCCTGTGGTGATGGAAGACTGGATGGAGTTTTTCTTTTGTTTTGGCATGTACTCTTTTACATGTGATGCATGTTTCTGAAGGCGAGAGAAATGTACGCCTTAAGACAATATACTTTATGCATGTATGGACATAATGTATTCTGGTTATAAGAGTGAACCTTGAGTACTTTTTTTTTACTTCCAACTGTTAGATTTTTGGGTTGTTGGTTTTCAATCAAAATCTTATTTTCTCTTATGGTGGGCTTTTTGCGTGACCCTGGAGTTAGGGGCGCGACAACTTGGTATCAGAGCTATTAGTTCGAATACCTAAGAGCCATAAGAAAGAGGGTGCATCACCTTGTGAGGATGTGCGTGTGTTTGATTGCATGTGTTTAAGTATTTTTATAATATAAGCATGATCGCCTGTTCAGCATGATGGTAGTGTATACGTAGGTATAGAGGTTGAACCTTAGGATCGATTAGTCTTGCCTTCGGGTATTTGGATTAACAAATTTAGAAGCCATGTTAGAAAGGCGTTTGACTGACGTGTTTTCTAGCAAGCAATCTAAGTAGGTTATCCCAGTGGACTAATCTTTCTTGTTGGTTCTCCTCAGTGTGTGTGATGCGATGACATAATCTTAAGTGGCTATGTGTTAGCATGCTTATGTGTGTTATGTTTTTCTTTTTATGTGAGCAATAACATGTGGTATAGAAGCTTATCCTGTTATGTTGCTTTTGTATAAAAATATGTCCACGTGGGGCAGACGAGGCCGTGGCCGTGGTTCTAGCCAATGGGATGTTTCAGTCCCAAATATTGGGGATGCTAACGCTCCCCAAGAACCAGTTGATGGGGTAGATCTGTGGTGTGAGATGGTAGGCTCCATTCGACAACTGGCATAGGCCGCTTGGGGAAGGGAGAACGTACCCGAATTGAGGGTGTTGGTCGTAATGCGCGAGTTCCACCGTTTGGACCCTCTTACCTTTTATGGGGATCCTAACCCCACGGTAGCCACTAAATGGCTTAAGTTGGTTTTCAGGATTCTAGATACGCTTCAAATAGAGAAAGATGATATAAGGGTTACATTTGCTGCCTTTTAGCTGAGTGAGAGTGCTCATATGTGGTGGAAGTTTGCTATGACTATAGTGGGAGGCACTTGGGATGCGTTCATGAAGGTATTTCTGAAGAAATACTTTCCTGCGACTTTGAGAGATCGTTATAGAGAGGACTTCCTTTTTTTTACTCAGGAAACGATGACAGTAGTCAAGTATGAGGCCGAGTTTACAAGCCCATCCCGATTTACACAGGAGATCGTGCCCATTGATGAGTTCTGTGCGAAGAGATTTGAAAGAAGCTTGAGGCCTGCTATTAGAGAAAGAGTGGTAGCATTCCGGATGCATGTCTTTATGGAGTTAGTAGAGACAACCATGAAAGTGGAAGACACCTTGAACGAGACGCACAGAGACAGAGATAGTAAGAGTCAATAGGATGGAAGACGTGCACAGGGTCAGGGGCGCAGGGAGAACAAGCGCCGAAGGATGTCTGGTCCAAATTCTTATCAAGTGGGGTCGTATCAGCCGCAATCTTCTGAACCCACGCCTCCCGTGGCTTCAACGGAAAGATCGGATCAGAGAGAGCTTATTTGTTATAGATGCAAATGGCCATGGCATCGTGCGGCAGAATGCCAAAGTCCAGCGCCTCTTCAGACACAGTCACAGTTGCCGGCGCAAAGGAGGGAGCCAGTAGTATGTTTTGAGTGCGGCTAGTCTGGGTATATCCGTAGGAACTACCCCAGGGGAGGGAGTATGCAGAGTACAGCGGGAGCATCTGTTACTCCATCTGTCCAGGGATGCCAGCCATCTAAATTTACATAGGGGTGCCGCACTAGACTCCATCTGTCCAGGGACGCCAGTAGTATGTTTTGAGTGCGGCCAGTCTGGGTATATCCATAGGAACTGCCCCAGGGGAGGGAGTATGTGGAGTACAGCGGGAGCATCTGTTACTCCATCTGTCCAGGGACGCCAGCTATCTAAATTTACATAGGGGTTCCTCAGTACAGTCTGGAAGATAGTCGACAGTTCAGGGCCACAGTGGGCAGGCCAGAGCACTGCAGGGCAGAGTATATGCCCTTGTTGATCCCAGTTCCTTCACAGCACCGGTCGTGCCCGATGCTGCAGCTACCAAATCCAAGATCAAAGGTACTCTCATAGTATATAGATCATGGGCCAGTGTTCTTATCGACACGGAAGCATCACGTTCATTTATTTATTCTGCTTTTGAATCTGCATTGGGGTTAAAAATAGACTTGTTGGGTAGTGCATTGAACATAGAGACCCCGGTCACTGGGAGTGTGAAGCTGAGTCATGTTTGTAGTTCCTGCGTGTTGGAGATCACCGATCATTGTTTAGAGTTTGACTTTATCATTCTAGACATAACCACATTTGATGTCATTCTATGAATGGATTGGCTGACCACCTATCGTGCCTTTATCGATTGCGATTGACGAAGGGTTACGATCTGTACGTCGACGGGTGATTATTTTTGTTTCGTGGGTGATTAGGATGAGGGTTTGGTGTCTATGCTGGGTATGGCTCAAGATCGAGGAAATTTGGGTTTTTTTTTCTCTGCTCTCATGTTGGACGAGGTGGTTAGGATTCAAGGAGAATTACCCTAAGTGGTTCTTGACTATCCAGATGTCTTTCTCGATGATTTGTTCGAGTTGCCACCGAGCCGCGAGGTAGAGTTTTGTATTGATCTGGTCCCAGGAGCTGCTCTCATTTCTATGCCATCTTACCGCTTTGCACTAATTTACTTGAGAGAACTCAAGGTACAACTTCAGGAGTTGCTTGATAAGGGGTTTGTACGTTCGAGTACGTCGTCGTGGGGAGCTCCAGCTCTCTTTGCTAAGAAAAATGATGGGTCCTTCCGCTTATGTATTGATTACCGAAAGATGAATCAGGTGACAGTGAATAACAAATATCATATGCCAAGGATTGATGACTTGTTTGATCAGTTGAAGGGATCGAGTTGCTTCTCAAAGATTGACTTGAGGTCGGGGTACCACCAGTAGTGGATTAGGGACGAGGACATAGCAAAGACCACCTTTCGGACTCGTTATTGTCACTATGAGTTTCTGGTTATGCCTTTCGGTCTGATGAATGCCCCGACAACGTTTCTGGGTTTGATGAATCGCATCTTTCACCAGTATCTGGACAGCTTTGTGCTGGTGTTTGTGGATGATATCGTCATTTATTCATCCATGAGGGAGGCTCATGAAGAGCACCTACGTATCATTTTTCAGATTCTAAGAGATCATCGTTTGTATGCAAAGTTTGAGAAGTGTGAGTTTTGGATGTCAGAAGTGAGATTTCTTGGACACGTGGTGTGGACAAATAGTATAGCTGTGAATTCTTCAAGGACAGGTGCAGTGATGGATTGGGAATGATCGAAGAATGTCTTTGAGATCTGTAGTTTTTTGGATTTGGCAGGCTATTATCGGCGATTCATAAAGGATTTTGCTAGACTTTTCGCACCGATGACAGTCTTACGCAAGAAAGTTGTGTTTGTTTGGAGTGAGTCTTGTGAGTCGGCATTCTAGGAGTTGAAGAAGAGATTAACCAGTTCACTTGTGTTGATTATTCCAAAATAGGGTTTGGGGTATACAGTGTACCGCAATGCATCACATGACGGTCTGAGCTGTGCTTTGATGTAGGGAGGTAAGGTTGTAGCCTATGGTCCGCGACAGTTGAAGATGCATGAGAAGAACTATCCCACACATGATTTAGAGTTGGTAACTGTGGTCTTTGCCTTGAAAACATGGCGTCACTACCTTTATGGTGAGCATTTTGAGATTTTCTCTAATCACAAGATTTTAAAATATTTATTTTCGCAGAAAAACCTGAACTTACACCAGTGACGATAGATGGTGTTGTTGGAAGATTATAATTTTGACTTGTAGTACCATCCGTGGAAGGCTAATATAGTGGCTGACGCTCTCAGTAAGACATCTCATGGGTCGTTAGCTTCCGTGGCTATACGTGAGTGGGATATGCTTGGAGAGATCGACGAGTTTGATTTGTGTGTCTGGGAGACTAAGGGAGGCGCGACCTTATTTTTTGTAGTCTCACGACCGGCGTTGATCACACGTATACTAGAGGTCCAGTAAACGGATCAGGAGACTCAGATGATACGGGACCGTGTTGCTAGTGGAAAGGATACAGCGGGATGGGTTATGAGTTCATATCAGAGTTTGTGATTGGCTGGGAGATTATTTGTACCAGAGGCATGTCGTGCGGATATACTACATGAGTGCCATTATTCTCGCCTTGCAGTGCATCCTAGAGGCACAAAAATGTATCACGATCTGTGCTGTCAGTCTTGGTGGACGAAAATGAAGAAGGATGTGCTTTAGTTTGTTTATTGTTGCCTTACTTGTCTACAGATTAAGGTGGATCATCCGAGGCTAGCAGGATTATTACAGCCATTGCCGATATCAGAGTGGAAGTAGGAGAATATTACAATGGACTTCGTGACGGGACTTTCTAGATCGCCTAAAGGGAACGACGCTATTTGGGTGGTGGTTGATAGGTTGATGAAATGTGCACACTTTCTCCCTATCCGTGTAAAGGATCCGGTGGACAGACTGAGTAGATTGTACGTTAGAGAGATAGTTCAACTGCATGGAGTGCTCGTATCCATTGTTTCTAACCGAGAATCGCGCTTCACATCGCGCTTTTGGCAAAGTCTGCAGGAGGCTTTGGGGTCGAGCTTGATGTTTAGTACTGTTTTTCACCCCCAAACTGATGGTTAGTCTGAGAGGACTATACAGATTTTGGAGGACATGCTGAGGGCTTGTGTACTCAATTTTTGGGATTCTTAAAAAGATCATCTATCATTGGCAGAGTTTGCATACAACAACGGTTATCAGTCCAATATAAAGATGGCACCATATGAAACTTTGTATGGTAGACCGTGTAGATCTCCATGTGTTGAACAGATGTGGGAGAAACCACAGTTTTGGGGCCCGACTTGGTGCGAGTGATGGCCGAGAAGATTATTGTGATTCGCCAACGCCTAGTGATGGCTTAGAGTCGCCAGAAGAGTTATACTGATCGGAGGAGGAGACCTTTAGAGTTTGTTGTGGGAGATCACTTGTTTTTGAAGGTCTCACCACGTAGAGGCTTGATGCGGTTTGGTCATAGCGGAAAGCTATCACCGCGCATTATTGGACCATTTGAAATCCTAGAAAGGATTAGGGAAGTAGCATACCATTTGGCTTTGCCACCTCAGTTGGCGTTAGTGCACGATGCATTCCATATTTTCATGCTTCGAAGGTATGAGCCTGACCCTTCACATGTTCTGGATTGAGCCGAACTGCGGGTTGACGGGGATGTTACGTATAAGGAGTGCCTAGTGAAAATTCTAGACACGAAAGAGCAAGTGTTGTGAGGAAGGACAATTGGTTATGTCAAGAACTTATGGCATCATCATAGAGTTGAGGAGGCGACATGGGAGCTTGAGTCTGGGGTTCGAGTTAGATACCCGAAGTTGTTTACCTTGTGATCTTATAGTGAATTTCGAGGGTAAAATTCCTTAAGAAGGGAGAGTTGTGAGGCCCGGTTCTATTTTATTTTTGATATATATATATATATATATATATGTTTAGTGTGTTCCTTTCGATACGTGTATATCCCTTATGTTTGAGTCATGCTTCTTTATTGTAGAACCGTATGTTGTATGTGTTTTACCTATGTGTTTTACGCTTGTTCGGAGCTTAGAAGGACCGTTACACAGTTTTTCAGTTTGTTGGCTGGACAGTAGCAGTTCAGTTGACTAAGGGGTGTTTCCAGTCGACTGAGTGCTTACTGGTTGGGTTCAGTCGACTGAGGTTAGGAACTCAGTTGACTGATTTGAGGCAGTGGGCTATTTTTGGCTTTTTCAGTAGCCATTCAGTCGACTGAATTGGTGAATTCAGCGGATTCAGTAGACTGAATCCCTGTACGGGGCTGAGATTATAAATATCAAGGCTTGACTAGATATTTTGAAAATCTTTCTTCCAAGCTAAGTTTCGTTTACTCCACCTTCTCTCTAGATTTTTGGGTACCCCGGGCTTAGTTTTCGACAATCAGTTGGTGGATTCTTGTTATTCATGCTGCGAGGTCTGCTTTCATCCGGATAAAATTTCGTTTTGACGAAGTTCGTGTTTACACGTAGATTGAGGCATCGAGTTTTTGACTCTCCGTGATAGGATCTTAGACTATGTTGTCTTTAAAGGGTGCTGCGTGTAATTATAAATCTTTTCACCTGTTGAAATCGCTTGAAACTGCTTTAAAAGTTGTATTTTTCATGTTTAAACCACGCTGTTTGGATAAAAGCATATTTTTTGCTTTTTAGTTGGTTTATTACATTATATGAACTGATGGATATTCATGGTTTTCAAAAAAAATGTTTTGAAATCGAAAGATTTTTAAAAATCGTGAGAAAAACGTATTTTGGAGGTTTGGAGTTAACCTTCGAGATTGAGTCTTAGTTTTTAAACATTTTGATGGAAACGATAAAATATTTTGTTTGATCTCTATGTTGATGGATGAATCTTTGTACAAGTTGATGTATAATTGTGAAAATATTTTCGTAGTCAAGCTACGTAATAGTTTTTAAATAATTTCTATAGATGTACCATAACAGTGAGTGCGTTGAGTTGGGCTTCTATTGCTTCTTGGTGGAAGTTCAAAAACGTGCGCAGAGTATGTGTTTTGTATTTTCGGGTTAATCCCCATAAATTAAATGGTGGGTGCTTTGTACCCTCGAGTTTTTGGCCCGTAAATTAAGCAGTTACATTGTTGTAACTCCGTATAGAACCTGTGATTACCTAGCAGGCCTTAAGTGGTTTAGGACTAGGGTAATAAGAAAGAGTCTATAGTTGTTACCTTTGTTCTAGTGTATGGCAGAGTCGGTACATAAGATTCATTTTATCTTATTTTTCTTGACTGTGTGGTCCGAGTGGAGAATACTAATTTTCTATTATTTTTCCTTAATTGTGGCACGATAGTTGTTCTATTAGCAATACATGGTTTTAAGGATGAAAACGTTAGATTTTGTGAAATAAAACTGTTTGAGGCTCGTGTTTGTTTGATGGAAAAACTTGTGGTTTTCATGACGAAAATCCTTTTTGGCTCTTGTGAGTGAGTCAGCTTGCACTATAATTGCATATCTTGTTTTATGGCTTTATAGTCTTTTTCTATTGGGGTTCGGCTCACTATGTGAAATTTTATGCAAACTTTTTTCAGGTGAAAATGATTACGTGGAGTTAGCCTAGAGGTGCCCGTGGTGATGGAAGACTAGATGGAGTTTTCCTTTTGTTTTGACATGTACACTTTTACATGTGAAGCCTGTTTCTGAAGGCGAGAGAATTGTACGCCTTAAGGAAATATGCTTTATGCATGTATGGACAAAATGTATTCTGGCTATAAGAGTGAACTTTGAGTACTTTTTGTTTGACATAATGTATTCTCGTGTTTATTTGATGAAAAAAATTGTGAATTTTCATAACGAAAAACTTTTTTGGCTCTTGTGAGTAAGTCAGCTTGCACTATAATTACATATCTTGCTTTATGGCTTTATAGTCTTTTTCTATTGGGATTCGGCTCACGGTGTGAAATTTTGTGCAAACATTTTTCAGGTGAAAATGATTGCGTGGAGTTGGCCTAGAGGTGCTCGTGATGATAGAAGACTGGATGGAGTTTTTCTTTTGTTTTGACATGTACTCTTTTACATGTGAAGCCTATTTCTGAAGGCGAGAGAATTGTACGCCTTAAGGCGACATATTTTATGCATGTATGGACATAATGTATTCTGGTTATGAGAGTGAACTTTAAGTATTCTTTTTACTTTCAACTGTTATATTTTTGGGTTGTTGGTTTTCAATCAAAATCTTATTTTCTCTTATGGTGGGCTTTTTGCGTGACCCTGGAGTTAGGAGCGTGACAATGATGGTCGGTGGCGCCGAATCTGGGTGATGGAGGTTGAAGACGATGGTGGTCAGTGGAGAAGTAGATAATGGCGGCAGTGAGGGGTGATAGTTTGGATTATAGGCGAGGTGCGATGGTTTTGGTGGGAAGAACGATCGTTGATGGTTGTGTAACTGTTGATGATGAGTTCTTGCTTGAGGTTGATGAGCATGTTGTCGGAGAAGATGATTCAAAAGGGTTCCAGGGAAAGTAAACAAACCAAGTGTATAGTGTACCAACTGATACATATGTATGATCAGTTGAGTTTGTGTTATAGGAAAAATCCAGTATATAATGTACCAAATGATACATGTATTAGTTGATTTTGTGCTACAGAAAAAATACAGTACATGATGCAGCCTACCATAATCGTCGCTGCCATCGCCGATCAATCGTCCCCGTCTTCATCAGTTGTTGTCACTGCCGACACCGACGCCTCCCATAGTTGCCGTCGACTTTGTCTCCCTCAGTAGCGACGGACTAAGGGAATGACAACGACTGAGCTGAAGAAGATTTTATCGGCGTCAATGTGAGCTTCTACTGCTAAGCAGCGATGTTTTGACTCGAGTCGTCATTGTCATCATCGCCAAGAAGATCAAAAGGGTTTGTGGTTACCATTTGTTGTATCGCTCTCCATTAGGTATGGAGACAACGATTCAAAGTTATGAACCTTTCGAGTTTCACAAGCAACTATGAAACCTTAGTTCTTGTTTGACTTCATAATTGGATCTTACTAAAAATCAATAATTTAGAAACGTGAATTTTGGGAATATATTAAGAAACGATATCTTCAGAAAGTCTAATCTTTTAAATAGGGGTATGGCAGTCATAAAATTTTATTTTAATTTATGATGGATTAAATTTAGTAAAATAAATATAATAGAACTAAAACTTTTATGATATCTAACAATTAACATGATTAATCCTTCAATATGTGCAAGAATTATCCTAAAAAATATCACCGAGAATTATTGGTGGTATTTGGCAAAACTATTGCTAGTAATTTATAGATTGTAACTTGTAGAGAAGGTTGCGAGTATTTGATAAAAATTGTATCTTATAGCAAAAATACAAAAAAAGTAGTTATAAATTGTAGTAAAAGTTGTTAGTGCTTGAAAAAACTAGTAACTTATAATTAAAATTAGTACTATGAAGTTAAAAATTATTAACAGTAGTATTTACAAACACCCACATCATATGATAGAGGGAAGAAAATGAAAAGGCATGTGCCCTTTTCAAAATTGCCACATACTGCTAAAGAAATAAATTTAATCAATCTTCCATATGCCCTTAATTGGGGATCACTTTCTCTCGAGACCCAGCCTCCACAAGACATCTCAAGACTTTATTTTATACGTCTTGGGTGAATCTACAACGATGATTCGAATCGTTCATTTTATAAGTTATACATAATAGATTATTTATGCAAAAAATTTACTTTGATCGGATATTCACAAATATATGAAAAGTAATAGTTTATTGCACAAAATGAACGATTTTGGTTTAAAATGGGCTGATAAGTTATACTGTTCATTTTGTGCAATACAATACCATTCGAGTGGACAAGTCATTCAACGCCTATCATATTAAATTTTATATCACCCAATAGAATAAATAATTTTTGTAAATATTATTTTGGTCTTAAACATTCTTAAAAGATGTATTTTGATATTTCTTCTCCACATAAAAGAGAAATGAAAAAAAAATTAAAGAATTTATTGAGTTTTCCTAGTTTTTATTCAACCCTCTAATCAATAAATGATAACATGGTTATTTCTTGTTTTCACAATAAGCACTCTAAATCATATTTTGGCATTTTCCAAAAAAATCAACGAAAGATAAATAGGTGTTCAAAATTTATAGAGTTCGATAGTTTTAAGAATCACATGAATCGTAAATTGTAAATCGACTTGTGAATTGTATTTTGAAACGTAAAATTTATCATGATTCATCTATAAAATAGATTTATTCATAGATTTGTATCGATTTATGCATTAATTGCGAATCGAATCGCGAATTTAATCGTGAATTATAAGATTTTGATAACTATTGACAAATGACAAGTATAGTAGAACAAAAAAACACATGCACATGCAAAGTACTTTTCTGCTTTGGATATTTTGATAAAAGATGTATTTTGATATTTTTTCTCCACATAAAAGAGAAATGAAAAAAAGGTTAAAAAATTTATTAAATTTTTTTAGTTTTTATTCAAGCCTCTAATCAATAAATGATAACAAATTATACATGGTTATTTCTTATTTTCACAATAAATACTCTAAATCGTATTTTGGCATTTTCCAAAAAAAATCAACGAAAGATAAACAAGTGTTTAAAATTTGTAGAATTCGATAGTTTTAAGAATCAAATGAATCGTAAATTGTAAACCGACTTGTGAATCGTATTTTAAAACATAAAATTTATCACAATTCTGCTATAAAATAGATTTACTTATAGATTTGTATTGATTTATGTATAAATTGTGAATCGAATCACGAACTTAATCGTGAATTATAAGGTTCTGACAACTATTGGCAAATGACAAGTATAGTAGAACAGAAAAACACATGCACATGCATAGCACTTTTTTGCTTTGGAAGGTAGAAAGTAGGAGTGTCTATAGATTGAGCCGATTCGTTCAAATTGTCCAATTCAATTCGACTAATATGATAATAGATAGTTTTGTCCATGATATGGTTGGGTGACAAGTCTCTTAATTTTTTTGTCTTCGTGTAGTGATCGAGCTACGAGTTAGTTTTTAGAGTCATTTTTTGGTTTAAACCGAGCTGTTAAGTTATACTGTTTATTTTATGCAATACATTATTATTTATTTATATACTTGTGAATATCTGATTAAAGTAATTTTTTACATAAATAATTTGTTACGTAAAATTTATAAACTAAACAATTTAAATTATTATTATAAATTTATTCAAAATTTATATAATAGAGTATTGAGCAATGTTATAGGGCTGGATAATGAGGGGAAGTGAACCCCTTGATTATATCGTGACATACTATCTTGACATCAATCAATATCATTCGTGGGTCCACTTTAATTAAGCAATCTTCTGTTATTTATATGAAAAGTACAAAGAGCATGATGGATTCTGATTTAAGCAAAGCATATTCAACCTTGCATTTGAAGTTTTTCTTTATTTTTACTTAATTTTTTAATGATCACTAATTGTTATGAGTAAATTAGTCAATTTAAAAAGTTAGTTTAAAAGTATTTTTTTTTGTTTTTTTTGGTGTTTTTGGTTAAAATAAATAAATAAATTTGATTCAAATTAATTAAAATGTTTGATAAATTAGTTTTTAAATTAATTTTTTCGAAATTAGTCGTCTAGATAAAAAATTAATTTTTTTTATTTAAATTAAATAATTTTTTTCTTTTATATATTTGATATTATTAATTATATATAATTAATAGTGATAATAATAAGTAAGATATGAATGATGTTTGTTACTGCATTTTAAAAATAATAGAAATTTGAATAGAATATTTTAAAAATTAGTGTTTTGATTTGACTTTTTAACTGTATTATTTTTTTACTTTTTTATTTGTTTGATAAACGGGTCATGTTAATTTTTTTTGTATTTTTAATGAAAAAAATTTAAAAACTTAAATAGCAAATCAAGATCTAATATTTTATTCAAATTTTTATCCATACTGGGTAGCTCCTACACACAAGTTATTTTTGTCTTTTTATGGTTTTCTATTGTTTCATCTAAATTTCTTTTTGGTTATTGATTTTATTTTTTTGTATTTTCTAAACTCTTTTATTTTTTGATAAATATTTATTTTCTTAGCTCGTCACGATTGAGAGAATTTTAAATTAAAAAATTTAATTAAAAATTAAAAATTAAAAATCTAAGTGAAACAAAAGTAAACGACGTAAAATAACTAAATAAATTATAATCCTAAATCAGACCTATCTAGAAATGAAAACAACATAGACATTGGTGAAATTGAATGTTCTTTTCTTTTTTTGCCATCTAAAAAAATATAATAATAATAATAAATTCGGGGACAATCAATTATAGCAATCCTTGCTAAGGCCAAGCCGAAGGAGCTCTTCCTTGTGGTACAGTAAGTAGGTCAACTGTACCCTAGGCTACGACTTTGACATAGTTGGATAGGCATTGGTATAAGTGAGAATAATATACTTGATCCTTCACTCAAACAATCTACATTAATAAACAAAAATTAAATTGATTAAATATTAAATATATATAATTATGTTGAGTATGTATTTTGTATTTTATGAATATATATAATTAAAAATTTTTATTTACAATAATTTGAACTGAACTAAAGTCATGAATTCATAAAAATTTTAATACTTTTAAAGTTTTATAATTACATGAGAGGTTAGAATTTTAAAATTTACTTATAAATATGGATCTTATAATTCTAGTTGTAGTGTGGAGAGATGAATCAAAGTAGTAAAGATGTAGAAAGATGTAAAAAAATACTGAGAGCACCAAGGTGACCTTAAAAGTTGAAAAACGAAATTTATTTCAAGATTTAAGTTGTGAGTGTTGGGTTTTAGAATACTTTTGATCTCGTAATTGTAGATTCTATAGTTATAATGGTATTTCTATCTCTTTCACTCGTAGAGACAGGTTGTGTCGAACAACGCAAATTTTTGTGTGATGTTTTTTAATATGTGTATGATTATATGCTTTTGTTTGCGTTCGAAGATTAATGTTTAAATCCCAACAAATTGGAATTAATGCGTACATTTATTCTCTGAGAGTATATTATACAATTTTTCTAGAATTAATGTGATATAACCATCTAGTGGTCGACTTCCTAGTTTAATTTTTTTACGCGAATGATCTTTTTTGTATATTCTATATTATATATAATTATTTAAGTTACTAATATAAAACTTCGGTATAAACATCGTTAGATGAAAATGAAAAGGCCCATTAGCGCATTCAAAACTAGCAAGAGATATTAATCTCATGTGAAACATAAGGGAGAAAAAAGTTGTATGGCATTAATAGAAGGGATGGATCATTATGAAGATTAATTAAGTGTCACATTTCACAAATTAGAATCGATAAATTTATCCAAAATTTTTCCTATTAAAAAAGGAAGCAACACTTTTAATGACTCATACACATTAAAATGATTAGCCAACTCCCCAAGCTCCTTAAACATATAATTTGTCATTGAACGTCATCTACTAAACTGTATAAATTATTGTACACTTAGACGTACGTTAAATTCCACATCAACACTTTGTTAGGGTTCCATCGCACTTATATTAGTGCGTCCTTCTTTCAATATAATGCAGTGTACCTCTAGTGCTTTTCAAAAACTTAGGCTACTAAGCGAGCTTCTAAATGCACACATCAAAATGCTTAGTACACTCACCACTTGTATTAAAATATTTGTACAAAATGCATAAATAGTTGTACATGATGCATAAATATTTGTACATATAAAGAAAAGTGAATGTACTCACTAATTGTGTATGTGCATTCAGAATCTTCGCGCTATTAACCTCAACAACAAATATAACAAACTGTTGACCGATTATGGGTAAATTATACGGATATTGACTATTAAGTGCCAAATTCAAGAGAAAAATGTTTTTTTTCTTTTAAAATTTTGCCCTTTTTCCGGTCTAGGACAAGTTCACCATCTTCCATGCTCTAATGGTTGTTGAATGCTCTAATGGTTGTTGAAGTGTTGATGATGAACAAATTAAAGTAGACTGCCAAATGAGTTTTTAAGTTTTTTTTTTCATATGAAACTAAAGAAAAGCTTAGAGGTTCCATACAACCATGCACACACATATCAAATTACATATTAATTATTCCATAGGACGAACGTAAGATTTTAATTCAGAAAGACCGATTTTAGTATTTTCAAAGCATCTTGAAAGGATGAATGATTGCCAATAGAATCTAGAGAAGCGAATATTAAATCATTTTCTAAAAAAAATTTGAGAACAATCGAACATATATAATTTTGATATATTTAAATCTAATACCACTATAATAATTAATTTTTTAAAAAAGTAATTAGGGAGCTGTTGCTCAATCTCTTTCCTTTAGGTCCATCTATGATTATTCATGTATAATTGGTACTCTTTCATGGTAAAATCATTCATTGGCTTCCAACTATATGTTATTAACATATAGCCCCAGAGATGGAAGGAAACACAAAACTCCATTTTGGTGACAAAAATTATTTCTTTTTCTTAACTACATGATTTAAACAATGCATCCACTCGAGCCACTCATGACCTATGCTACTCGCCCATTCAGTAACTCGCCTACAATACTTTCACTCAATAACTTGAGCCACTCATGACTCGAGTTACTCGGCCAAATATTGTTGCTCATCGTTCATAGGCATAAGACATTTCATAGCACAGACTATAAAGCGTAGCACATACTATAAAGTGTAGAACATACTATAAAGCGTAGCCCTGACTACGAATGAAGATATTCCATATCACAAACTATGGAGCATAGCACAGACTTTGAGTAGCCTAACTACGTGACTATCTGGCTATGGTACAGACCATGAAGACATCACAGACTGTATTATTTTCATGGCACAGACTATGAAAACAGCACAGACTGTATTATTGCCACAACACAGGTCGTGAAGACAGCATAGGCAGTGTAGCTCTGACTACCCAAATTACTATAACATAGCACCGACTATGTGGCTCAGCACAGACTGAACAACCAAGATATAGCACAAATTATATGATTATAGATTTTTTTGAGAATCAAAAGACTGTCCCAGAGACAATGAAGACAATAGCAGTATAATCTTGTATGGGATGTTGGGAGACATGTGGCTTGGTGACTAAGAAAAGGATTTATCAGACCATGCAGACCCACCCATTCGAGTGACCCCTGAGTCACTCGACCTGAGTGGGTTACGTACTTGACTTAAATGGATCGGGTATCCATGGGCACCTGTTGGTCGACTTAGTTGAGTTGGGGTATAACACTAACTGATCGATTTTCGAGATGGAATTCCTTGATTCCCCGAGATCACCTTTTATGATATAATTATACTTCTTAGGGAGTCATATCCCAATCTTAACAAGACTCCTCTGAAAGTTATAAATATGAGGGATAGTTGTGCTTCAAGGAATAATAAGATTAGAAAGCCTGATACGTTGTTCATACTATCAATACTCCAAACTCAATTAGCCTTTTTTCTTCACCAAACCATCTCTTTTTGCGTTCTGTATTTCTGACTATTTTGCATATTTTGCCTATTTATTATTATTTATCATTTACTTATTCTGAAAGGACCCTACATTATTTGGCAACTCTGCTGGGGAGGTGAATTTCTGAATGGTTAGCACTCAGAGCGGATTACACACAACCCTTAAACCAGTCATGTCAGACGGTCATGCTAATAGCAACGCCCGTAATGTTTAGCCTGGCGTGGAACAGCAGGCGAATCCCAACAAAAATCTCGATGACTTATTTCTAGATGCGTTACAGACTATTCAAGATGGCAAAATTAGCATCCTACATGCTATCGCGGGGTTCACTAATTCAATCTTGGCAGCAGTAACTAATGCCAATTGAGCAGAGGCTCCAAGCGAGAGGCTACCAATGAAAATGGCGATAATAGATCCACAGGTGACCCCAATTGGTTAGCATCAGCTAGTAAAATAGATCAAGCTCCAAGCATAGGTTACCCCAATAACAATGCAATGGTTTATCAACCCGGATCTAGCGCTACCGGATCCAGATATCCAGCCCCTTATCTATTGTACCTTTTAAGGGTGCCTTATCCCAAAGGTTACGTAGTACTAAAGTTTATGAAGTTCAATGGGAAAAAATGGAACACCAAAGAACATGTGGTACGATTTGTGGAAACACTGGGGGGCATATGGAGGAGATCATTCACTGCGCCGCGAGAGTTCTCAAAATCCCTAATAGACATGGCGTACAGTTGGATTGTCAATCTTGCACTAGGTTCGGTTATCACCTGTGAAAATATGGTCAACAAGTTTCACATGAAGTTCTTCTAAGTAGACGAGAAAGTAACAACGCTCACCTTGATTTGAGAAATGCAAAGGCTGGGAGATGACCTACTCGAGTACGTCAAAAGGTTCCAAGATCTGGCTGTTGAATGTCATGACCCGGTTAGTAAGTCCCACCTGGTGCAGATGTGTGTTTAGGAGATTCAATGAGAGTATAGAGCTCATCTCATTAATCTTGACTTGCTCACTTTCTCGGCCCTGATTGAAGCAGCCCGAAACCTCTGTAATACTATCAAGCCGCCAATCATACCGAGTTCATTCCACACTGACCTAACACAAGTCTTAACAGCCTTTAGTAGACCCAAAGAAGGAAAGGGAAGAGAAAAAGAAATCACAAAGAGAAAGGCTTATAGAGAAGAATGGAGTGACCATTCGAATACTCGAAGTAACAGTGTCGACCATTGACTGAGGAAGATGAGGAGTCACAACGGCTAGGTAATAAGTGCACGTGCGCGATATTATATACATCACACGCGCGCAGGGGGAAAAATATAGGTGGATCGTCACCTATTAACGTATAAATTTTGAATAATAAATACATAAATAATTATGGGCCGAGCTACTCGGGCGGATAGCTTGAGTAAGCCAATATTAAAAGAAATGATGGAAAAAAATTAATGCGAAACTTCTCAAGATGAGTACGACATTTGAGCTGCTCGTAACAAGTAACATAACCGCTTATGTATGGCCGAGCCACTCGAGTAAACCTGAGCCACTTTGGTATACCCGAGCCATTCATATACAGTCGACCTACTCGAGTACACCCAAGCTACTCGGGTACAGTCAACCTACTCAAGTGCACCCAAGCCACTCGGGTATAGTCAACCTACTCGGGGTACACCCGACCCATTTGGGTACACCTGGGCCACTCCGGTACGTACAAGCCACTCTGGTACAATCAAGCCACTTGGGTACGCCTCAGTTACTCGGGTACGATCGTCTTACTCGGGCACGATTAATCCACTCTAGTACATTTTACCCACTCTAGTATGGTCGACCCACTTGGCGGCTGGGCCACTTGGTTATCCTTCTCGGGCGAGTGGTTCAACCTATGTTATATCTCGGGTCGTTCGGGCACAGAACTCCATTTTGGTGACAAGAATTAATACTTCTTCTTAACTACATGATTTAAATAATACATCCACTCGAGTCACTCATGACTCGAACTACTCATCCCTCTAGTAGCTCGCATACAATACTTTCACTCAATAACTCGAGTCACTCATGACTCGCGGTGCATGCCCCTCTAGTAGCTCGGCCAACAATTATTATTGCTCATCGTGCATAGGCACAAGACATTCCATAGCACAAACTATGAAGCGTAGTCCTAACTACGAATGAAGACATTCTGTAGCACAGACTATGAAGTGTAGCCTTGAATACGAATGAAGGCATTCTATAGCACAAAGTATGAAGCACAGCACAGACTGTGAGTAGCTCTGACTACGTGACTATATGGCCATCGCACAAACAATGAAGACAGTACAAATTGTATTATTTCCATGGCATAGACTATGAAGGCAGTACAGACTGTAATATTTTCATGGCACAGACCATGAAGACAGCACAGACTGTTTTATTACCACGACATAAGTCGTGAAGATAGCACAGGCTATGTAGCTCTGACTACCCAAATTACTATAACATAGCGCCGGCTATGT
Source organism: Heliamphora exappendiculata (assembly GCA_034768845.1). Taxonomy (NCBI): domain Eukaryota; kingdom Viridiplantae; phylum Streptophyta; class Magnoliopsida; order Ericales; family Sarraceniaceae; genus Heliamphora; species Heliamphora exappendiculata. Next base: position 4,743 of record JAOTRH010452885.1, on the reverse strand, counting down.
GGCTCAGCATAGACTAAACAACCAAGATATAGCACAAACTATATGATTATAGATTCCTCTGAGAATCGAAATACTATCCCAGAGATAATGAAGACAATAGCAGTACAATCCTGCACGGGACGTTGGGAGACATGTGGCTTAGTGGCTAAAAAAGAATTCGACAGACCATGCAGACCAAACCACTTGAGTGACTCGAGTGACCCCAGAGTCACTCGACCTGAGTGAGTCAGGTACTTAACCCGAATGGGTCGTGTACCTATGGGGCACCCGTTGGCCGACCTAGTTCAGTTGGAGTAGAACACTAACTGATTGATTTTCGGGATAGAATCTCTTAATTTCCCAAGATCACTTTTCATAATCTAATTATATCTCTTAGGGAGTCCTAACACGATCTTAACAAAACTACTTTTAGGGTTATAAATATGAGGTATAATTATGCTTCTAGGAAGAATCAAATGAGAGAGTTTGATATGCTGTTCATACAGCCAATACTCTAAACTCAATTAGGCTTATTCTTCATCAAACCATCTCTCTCTCTCTATTCTATGTTTCTAATTACTTTGCATATTTTGCCTCTATTATTGTTTATTATTTATTTATTCTGAAAGGACCCTATAAAAAGAAAAAAGAAAAAGAGAAGGACGTGAAGCTTAAATTTAGGCAAAATTGGTGAGAAATCCATCATAAATATGTCATCCTTTATCATATCCTAAACAAAAGTTTTTAATAGCTTACATGTAAGAATCTCTTCATTGTATAAAATTTATATATGGCTGGTATTTATAATTATTTGTATTATTTAATGAGTACTTGATAAAACAAAATACATATTATATTAAAAAAATTTATTGGTGAAAAGTCACATCTATTTGTAAATAGGTACCTATTATGAATATGTACAATTGGTACTTCTTGATGGAAGAAATTACTACCATTGCCTACAAATAAACAAGGGTCATTAACCTAGTTTTTAAAAGAAAAATGCATGTGTATCAACGATTTTCATCAAGATATGGTTATAGGTTAGAAGAATCACTCTGTAAGTGCAGATTTTTTAGCACTTGAACAATCATAGTTGAAGGTACATTAATCATATTCTCACTGCGTAATCATATCTCTATTTAACTTACATTAGATCGCATATTATTTTTTATTTTACAAAGTAATATATCTTCACACTTCTCATGTTGTAGTGGCACTGTCCTTCTTAACTTTTAGCTCAAATCCTTCCAAATTTTGTTCAACCAAACGAAGCTGTATTTCCACACTTGTTTTTGTACACACACTCTTGCCATCTTATAGGTAAGTTTTCCTCATAAGGGATGAGACTTGTCTTGACGTGTTAAATTAGCGGTGTGTATTTGCCTTCATTTTTTTTTATAATCGGCAAAGAGGAGAATATTATTAATAAGAGAATAAATCTAAACGAACTGAAAATCCCTTGTAATGATACATCAAACACCCTAAGGGAGTACAAAAGAACCCATGGTTGACAAGAGACCAACCAATTGGATTAGCAAGGCACCAAATGTAACAACCCAAATAGATCATTTGCCCAATAACTTGAATAAAGAGCATAATAATGCGGTCAAAAATATTTAAGCCCAAGTTATTAGTAGTAACCCACAAGTTTCATTATATACTAGACATATTTTTTTATCTTCCACCGATGTGGAATGAGCTATCACAATATTCCTCACTTAAATACGCGACGCTTTTGTAGCGTAGCCTAAGTTCTTTCATTTGTCAGGATGTGGATAGCAGCCCATTAGTAGACACAGAGTAGCACATTAACATGTACAGGGTATACAACTTTAGGGTTAGCTCTAATACCATTTATAACAACCAAAGTAGACCATTGACACAATAACTTGAATACAGAGCTTAACAACACGGTTCAAAATCCTTAAATCAAGTTATTAGTAGTAGCCGTAAGTCTTTTATATACCATACTCATTTTTTATCTTCTACCGATGTAGGATGAGGTATCACACCAAAAGGAACACTTAAAACAACTACCACCTAACACTCGACAATACCAGTGGTCACAGCAAAACTAGACGGCAATACAAGTTGAAATCAACAAACCAACAATTACAAAACTTCAAGGCACCAACCACAATCCAAACATATAGAGCAAGTCAAGCAATTGGGGTAGCAAGGCAATAAATAGGGCACGTAAAGCCACTACACCTAGCATCATCACCAACTCAGTACCTAAGCTGCAACACAGCATTTAAGCAACTTGGCTACACCCAAGGTAACTCTTAAAACTCAACAATTTCATCCCACACTAGGGCAACTCGACAAAACTAGCAAAAACTACAAATATCAACTTAGCACTCCTAATAACCAAGGCCTTTTCCAAAACTCAGCAATTCCACACACTTCAAGCCATGCCAATTCAACAAATTCCCTCATTGAACTAGTGAAAATAGCAAAAATAACAATATCAAATCAACAAATCGCAGCATCTAAGGCCATTCCCAGCCTTCAGCAATTTCATCCCAATCAAGCCATGCTAATTTAGCAATTCTATCATAGCACTAAAGCTCTCGGCAATACCAGTTCATAACAATCAGTAACTTATCGTGGTAGCCCAACAACATAAGTAGAGTAGCTCCCAATAGCTTTCACTTTATGATCTTACTAGTATGTGACTTCTAAAAGATCTTCTTTGGACTCTATCTCTATGATCTTTTCTATGATCTGAGCTTCATCGTCCCTAAACTTCAATCCCATCAGTTTCCCTATTTCAAGTACTAGCTCAGGCTCTCTTCTAATCAGAGCACTTCGAATCTGGGTATCTGTGATGGATAGAGATGATTGATCTATACCCTCATGTAGCCCTTGCTTTCTCTTCTTAGATTGTTTTTTCAATTTGGGACAACTTCCTCTTACCTTTGTACATCCCAACTTCACTAGTAACTTCTTTCTTTTCTTTTTAATAAAAGTCTTGGCTTCAGCTTCAATGTCTAAGCCGAAGTTGGTCTAATGGCTTATTTTACCGTTTTGCTGAAAGCTGCATAAAGATAACTCCACCTTAGTACCTGGCCGCAAAAGGGATCCTAGTCTGGCTCTTGCTAGGCTCGGCGCTCTAGACTTTCCCCCTAATTATCTCATCAACTTTTGAATTCAAAAACACCATGTTGTCTTCTACAGCTAAAAGGTCTTCATCAGCTGATACCCTAATCTCAAGGCTATTTATAGGAGTTTCCTTTTGAATATAGAACCCAATAGCTCTCTCTTAATCCATGGTCTACCTCGGCATAACCACTTAACTCCAGGATACATACCTCAAATGTTAATTCATCCACTTGGCTAAGTATTGCCAAATCGTCCAGCTCACTCTGCTTCATCATCTCCTTGTTCTCTATACTTTCGCTGGCTTGCAAAGAGTTAGGCAAATCATCATCGCCATGCGTACCTTCTGATACAATGGACTTTAGTAGTTTAGGAGACACTTTGTTTGAACTCACACCCCATAGGTAAAGCTTTTGAAATCCACGTTTAGAGCATCAAATTAGATAGATTGTATAGTCGACTCTAAGGTTGCAAAATTGGTTGATCATTTCCCTACATTTTGTAGAAATTAGGACTCTTCCAACTCCAAATCATTTCTTGATGAAGTTCTTTCATCCACACTGATGATTGAACCCCATTGCTCACCAAGTTTGATGAAAGTGCTAGCATTCCTTGCATAGAGGGGAACACCTTCAATGTTTAGCCACACCCTTCTTAAGAGATTAACCTCTCTTCTGCTCAAATTCATAAATCACTTTGAAGCAAATCTCTAACCAATTCCTAGCATCTTGAAGAATCCCTTCCTTTTTCTCAGCATTAGGAAATTGTAGCAGGACTTTGGAGTCACCTAAGGGTTTGATGCTAATGTCGAACACTTCATCACTTCTCATAGCTTCTTCCAAACTAATAATCATTCTCACATCTCTAAATATACCAATAGCACAAATTTTTCTCCACTAAATGTCAATAACATCAACCTCCACTAATATGTCACTAAATCTCTAGGAATTAAGGGGTGGAGATTGTTGTGATTAGTACCCATGCCTTGTCTTGAGTTGAGTGGAGCCTTTGAACGACTTAACCTCGTCGGGTCTCAATTCTTTAGACTTGGTTTTGTGGAACAAATTGAAATGAGCATGCTTCACTGATATTCTCTTGTTCGAACACCATACCCCATCATATCTACCCCATCATATCTGGATAAAGCTCCCTCAGCTTCACTATACTTGTTGAACATCACAAATCCAAACCTGGTATTGCTCATCCATCTTCTCCTGTTTGCGATGTAGGCTTCAATAACATAACAACACTGTTGGAAAATTCGCCCAAGCCATTGATAGTGAATATGTTTTGGTCGATTATCAACAAAAATAGTGGCTGTTAGATCTAGGCAACCCAAGAGGGGGGTGAATTGGGTCTTTTCTAGCAATAAGGAATTTAAACTTTTTTAGAAATCTTTTAATATTGCAATAAAGGAAGGTATGCAAGTATATAATCAATGCAAATATTAAAAGATGAGGGATAGAGAAATAGAATCAGACATCAGGAATTTATTGTGGTTCGGCTTTATCCTAGCCTACATCCACTCCTCAAGAGCCCCTTTGAGTATTTTCACTATCCAGAATACTTTCGGGTGTATTCTAAGCCTTTACAAGCTTCAAGATTCTACTTGAGCTATCTGAATGTTTACGGGCACATTCACAAGCCTGTTACAGCTTC